>JAVYIG010005028.1:0-146192 GCA_035222895.1 Strongylocentrotus droebachiensis
GGCTCGTATACAAAAGAAAAGGGTCGAGCCGTATTGACTTTACACACCGGACTTTTGCTGAAAAGGGGGGGGGGGGGGGTCGGTTGGAACACGCATATGCGTACCCTAAATAACACTGAGTGGGGGTGGGGCCGGGAACTGGGCACAGAGGACTGTTTTTACTGATTTTTTTTTTCTGAATCTTTTAAAATATTGCTCTGTGGTTTTTCCATAGTTGTTTCCGTTATATTTCTTTTGTAATTTGATGTTTTTATTATGATATAAATATCTGATTACTTTGTAAAAACAGACAATATCAGCCTCGAGCTGCATGTCATGTTGTTGTTTTCTAATAAACCAATTCAGTTCAATTCCATTCAATTCAATTGACCTACCTTGACCTAAACCTTCCACACCATCTGAAGGGTGTGGGATGGCTTCTGTTTCATGACCTCCAGCCAGATCTTCCTATCTTGTGATGTTCTGGTCGCTTCTGTGAGGGATCCCAGACATCTGGTAGCACAGTCAGCCTTTACACAATCTAACCATTTCTAGGCTGATCTACCTTGGGGTTTATCACCATGAATATTAGAAGTCAGGAGTATCTTTGGGTAGCGTGACGGTCTCATCCTTGGTAACGTGGCCAAGGAATTGCAGCCGTTTGTTGTTGTTGTTGGTGCTATTCTGTCCAGAATGGTTTCATCCAGTCCTAGAGTCTCCCGAATTGTTGTATTTCGTATTTCATCTTGTCTGGTTACACCCAATTTTTTTCGAAGGCAGATCATTTCAAAGGTAAGGAGTCTGTTCTCATCTTCCTTTTTCAGTGTCCATGTTTCTGATCCCGTACATAAGGATGTAGAGGGTGATAGTTCAAGCGTTGTAACCCCTCTTATATCATTGGCTGTCAAATGCTGTGAAGATTTTGAACAGCACCCATGCTTTTCCATTCCAATTCTGTATGTCCTCATTTTCCTGATTGAGTGATGATTCCTCCCAGGTAAACAAATCTTTCCAACTGTAGCAGTTTGGTTCCACCTTTGCTGATGTTAATGTCTTCAGCGGCAGCAGCTGCTGTTTGCTGATGACCTGGGAGGGGACCCATCTTCTTTTCCTCCTTTTTTTTTATACAAAAAGGGTGTTTTTACTTCTTTTTTTTGCCAGGGGAGGGGTCCGAGCCCCCCGGTACCCCCTGGATCCGCCACTGATAATGGCTGGAGAGTTTGACCAGAACGATCTTTCTCTTGGTCATGTCCCATTCCTCCATATTTCTGTTTATTTTTGTCCCGGTATATCTCCTCAATTCTCTACTTCCATTTCCTCTCAGTCTCGCGATCTCTACAATCATAAATGTTTCTTATCTCTTTTTATCACCCTTTTACCTTTTCTCGTGCTCGTTCTCTCACCCCCCTACCATCTATTTATCCCGGTATCTATCTCTATTTGCCCCTCCTCTTCCTTCATCATCCGTCTTCATATCTTTATCATCAATCTGTCTCCGTCTCTCTCCCATTTCTCTCCTCTCTTTCGTTTTTTTTTCTCTATCTTCTCATTCAGTCTCCCTCCAAAGTCATCAAGCTATCACCGTTTCCCATGCTGTCCCTTGCTATTTTCTATTCAATCCACCCTTTAAAAAATATCTCCTCTCTATTAAACTCAACTTTTTAAATTGTTATTTTCTTTTTATTAGCATCTCCTTTTCTCTCTCTAGTACACTCCCTTTTAACGTTTCAATGTGTATCTGTTTCTCTCATCTCTCTTCCTCCCTAGCCCCTCGTTCTCTCTCTATCTCTCTTCATCCTACTCTCTCTCCATCTTCTTTTTCCCATGTCTCTCCTAGATTTTACATTGGACAAAGAGATAAAGAAGTTATATTTAAATCTTCCTTTTTTATTCAACTTAGAATCATGACTTCTTGTGACATAAGTATAACTATAAGTATATCATTTAATGTCCATATCAGGAAATTTAATTTTCACTGGTTGGTACAAGCTTATAATACAATACAAACATGCACATGATGAGACAAAATACATACATAACACACAAAGTACTTGAGTTACCGTGTATCATCATCCTTACAATCAATTCCATCAGAAAGGTTATCAACAAAATGAGCTTATTATTATTATTATTATTATTTGTATTATTGATAGGAGTTACTAACCTACATACTTACTGCATGCTATTACTTATCCATTATAATTTTTCGAAATATTACATTCAGTGCCATTGGTATAGTTGGGCTACATCATAATGTGTTTAGACAATCCAGTACAATTTGTGGCTTAATTGATTATTAATAATTTAGATACATGTATGAAATCTATGTATTGGCAATATTAGTGCACAGGTAGGAATTTTAGCAAAGATACAGGGGAGAGAAGAAAAAGAGAGATAGAGAAAAGAAAGAGAGATGTAGAGAGAAATAGAGGGGGTAGAGAAAGAAAAGAAAGGGAGGAAGAGAGAGATGACAAATCTGTAACTTTATGATGGTGCAACTCGTCTAGCTTTGGAATTAAACAGATAGTTAGAGTTAGGGACACAGGATCGTCAAAAACATGCAGTTGAGTTTGTGGTGCACAGGTGTATTCCTAATCTGTTGAAATTAAAGTTCTCACTTTATAGTGAATGCAAGGGGTCCTGCATTAATATGTTTCACTTTAGAAAGGACATTATTCTGGTACATATTTCCGATCGATGGTAAATCGACTGCTATGATGCGCTTTGCTACCTTTCTCCGACGTTCTAACAGATTCCTGGTAGCATTAGTAGCATTTGCATAGCAGCAAATTATGTTAAAGGTTAATACACTTTGTAGCAGGGACTTAAACAATGCTATCAAAATAATACATATCAATTATAAAGTATAAAATATTGGTGATGCAGATGTATATTGCTATCCCACATCTACCGAAAGTAGTTGCATCAGAGTTACTATCAATTATTTTGACATTTTCATGAAAGTATTTGAAGTCTTAATCGTCAATTTTTTTTGAGAATGTAGGAAAACATGTGCTAGAATTATAAGACAAAATAAATAACTAAATATATAAAAGCCATATTCTGCACACTACTCCGGAGCAGGCAACATTTGCCATATTGCCCTCTTCCGGGTTTTCCCCGTTGACCACTATACTAAATTAAAGGGCAATATTCTGACATATTCCATTCTTGTCAGTGCGCTTTTATTAAAGTGCATACGCACAGTATTGTGTAGGCTTTAAACTTTTTGCGCGGTAACAATTTACGTCACAATTACATACCTGCCTGAATAACCTGAAATCAGAGGGACCGGCATTTGTACAAAAAAAAGAAGCCTTGTATAGGTAATAATAGTCACATTGACAGGGCTTCTGTCGGGGTACATCATAAATATTGACCACGCTGAGATCATATTGCCCTCCTCCTTAACTCAGGGCAATATGATCTTAGCTTGGTCAATATTTCTGATGTACCCCTCAAGCCCAGTCAATATAATATAAATGTTGAATGTGACATGACACAAATTCAGCTATTATGATACTCACAAATACACCATCAAGCTACAACTAGCACAATCTTTTGCCTCCTTTGTTTATCAAAATGTTAAAATATCTAAGGCACTGCAAACTTCATTTCAGTAATCCATGATCATACATTATACATAGAAAGACCTGTCTAGTTTAATTTGCATTGTCTATTATGAAAATCAGAGTGGATTATAAAAATGACATCACTAATCAGAGGAGGATGGTAATCAAAAGGCAAAGTAACGGAATGGTCATGAGAGTACTGTCTACGTTGCATCTTATAAACCAATGAGGAATGCAAACTCACTACAATATAAAACATATATAAAAGGCAAGTGTGGCAAACATATACAAGTTCAAAATATACATGTATCATACCATTGCATAATCATAATCATAATGATGCAAAGAAAGGCCTGGAATATATGTATCATCAACATTATTGAAATCCAGTACTGAATACAAAAAGAATAAACATGCATCGTAAAATTATAGCAGCATATTTACATGTACGCTAGAATGATGTAAAGAAAATCCTGGAAAACATTTCCTGAACTTAATTTATAACATAGTACTTATGAATGCAGTTAAACATGTACAACAATAATCCATTTCAAATTAAATATTACACTAAAACTTGGACATGTTACATTGACAAAAGAGACATGTATCTTAAAATGATAGCATCATATTTACAAAATTATAGACTGGAGTGATGTAAACAAAATCCTGCAAAGTATTTCCTCAAATGGATTTATATACAGTGCGTCCCAGAAAAAACGAAACCGAGAAGTATCGATGTTCTATCATAACTTAATCACAACTATAATTAATGAATGATACATATTTGGAAAGCTTAGAGGCTCCTCTTTCATGTGATGCTCCTCAGATAATGCATGGTAGGTTTGATGGTGGTAATGTCATTCTTGGAGAGTGTATATTACCCATGGGTTCCTGTTGATGTTGGTCTGATGGTGGTAATGTCCTTCTTGGAGAGTGTACATAACCCATGGGTTGTTGATGAGGTTGGGCTGATAGTGGTAATGTCATTCTTGGATAGTGTACATAAACCATGGGTTGTTGTTGTGGTTGGGCTGATGGTGGTAATGTCATTCTTGGATAGTGTACATAACCCATGGGTTGTTGTTGAGGTTGGTCAGATGATGGTAATGTCCTTCTTTTCATATTGCTCCGATTGTCTCATTTTCGCTCGCGTGAACATTGCCAGCACAAACCACTGACCTCTGCCTCCTGAACGGATCATCGCCCATTCCATTCACTATACGTTACGTACTATAAAGGCTGTATTGTCTGACCGTTCATGAATATTCATGTTTTTGCTAAACTCGGCAAAATTTTTGCTTTTACTAAATGGAAAAATTACGGTGGGGGGTTGGATGAAATGGACATAATGAAATAGGCAGAAGTGATCTATGATAATTCATGCTTTTTATGTTTCGTGTGCTCGACCTATAATCTTCAAATCGCTTAGTAAACTGAGTCCAAAGTTAGACTTGTTTCACACGTGTATTATAGGCAATGACGAGCTTGCAACCTATTTTGAAAAATTACGGTGGGTGAACTTTCAAAAGTCAATGAGACATGAGGGCTCCAATGAAAGAGCTAGTGATAACGTACGTCGGGGTGGATGTGCTTTTCGTTTAAACAAAAAATGAATTTTTAACGATTTTTAAAAAAAACGTCCATAGGCTAACATGTTAGGCTGCCGACTCAGATCATGCTCTGACGATAGGGGGCGTTGTGAAATGAGACTAACCGGAGCCATATGATAGTGTACATCACCCATGGGTTGTTGTTGAGGTTGGGCTGATGGTGGTAATGTCCTTCTTGGATAGTGTACATCACCCATGGGTTGTTGTTGAGGGTGGTCTGATGATGGTAATGTCCTTCTTGGATATTGTACATCACACATGAGTTGTTGTTGAAGGTGGTCAGATGATGGTAATGTCCTTCTTAGATAGTTTACATAACCCATGGGTTGCTGTTGAGGATGGTCTGATGGTGGTAATGTCCTTCTTGGATATTGTACATCACCAATGGGTTGTTGTTGAGGTTGGGCTGACGGTGGTAATGTCATTCTTGGATAGTGTACATAACCCATGGGTTGTTCTTTAAGGTGGTCTGATGGTGTTAATGTCCTTCTTGGATAGTGTACGTCACCTATTGGTTGTTGTTGATGGTGGTCTGATGGTGGTAATGTCCTTCCTGGATAGTGTACATCACCAATTGGTTGTTGTTAAGGGTGGTCTGATGGTGGGAATGTCTTTCTTGGAGAGTGTACATCACCTATGGGTTGTTGCTGAAGGTGGGCGGATGATGGTAATGTCATTCTTAGAAAGTTTACATCACCCATGGGTTGCTGTTGAGGGTGGTCTGATGATGGTAATATCCTTCTTGGATAGTGTACACCACCCATGGGTTGTTGTTGTGGGTGGTCTGATGGTGATAATGTCCTTCTTGGATAATGTACATCACCTATGGGTTGTTGTTGAGGGTGGTATGATGGTAGTAATGTCCTTCTTGGATAGTGTATATCCCCAATGGTTTTTTGTTAAAGGTGGTCAGATGATGGTAATGTCCTTCTTGGATAGTGTACATCATCCATGGGTTGCCGTTGAGGGTGATCTAATGGTGGTAATGTCATTCTTGGAAAGTGTAAATCACCCATGTGTTCTTGTTAAGGGTGGTATGATGATGGTAATTTCCGTCTTGGTGAGTGTACATCACCCGTGGGTCGCTGTTGAGGTAGGTTTGAAGGTGGTAATGTCCTTCTTGGAGAGTGTATATTACCCATGGGTTCCTGTTGATGTTGGGCTGATGGTGGTAATGTCATTCTTGGATAGTGTACATCACCCATGTGATGTTGTTGATGGTGGTCTGATGGTGGTAATGTCCTTCTTGGTGAGTGTACATCACCCGTGTGTTCTTGTTAATGGTGGTCTGATGGTGGTAATGTCCCTCTTGGATAGTGTACATTACCCATGGGTTGTTGTTGAGGTTGGGCTGATGGTGGTAATATCCTTCTGTTATAGTGTACATCACCCATGGGTTGTTGTTGAGGGTGGTCTGATGGTGGTAATGTCCTTCTTAGACATTGTACATCACCAATGGGTTGTTGTTGAGGTTAGGCTGGCGGTGGTAATGTCACTCTTGGAGAGTGTACATAACTCATGGGTTGTTGAGGTTGGTCAGATGATGGTAATGTCCTTATGTTATAGTGTACATCACCCATGGGTTGTTGTTGAGGGTGGTCTGATGGTGGTAATGTCCTTCTTGGCTATTGTACATCACCAATGGGTTGTTGTTGAGGTTGGGCTGACGGTGGTAATGTCATTCTTGGATAGTGTACATCACCCATGAGTTGTTGTTGAAGGTGGTCAGATGATGGTAATGTCCTTCTGAGATAGTCTACATAACCCATGGATTGTTGTTGAGGGTGGTCTGATGAAAGTAATCCTTTTTGGATAGTGTACATCCTCATGGGTTGCTGTTGAGGATGGTCTGATGGTGGTAATGTCCTTCTTGGATATTGTACATCACCAATGGGTTGTTGTTGAGGTTAGGCTGACGGTGGTAATGTCATTCTTGGATAGTGTACATAACCCATGGGTTGTTGTTGAGGGTGGTCTGATGGTGGTAATGTCCTTCTTGGAGAGTGTACATAACACATGGGTTGTTGATGAGGTTGGGCTGATAGTGGTAATGTCATTCTTGAATAGTGTACATAACCCATGGGTTGTTGTTGAGGTTGGGCTGATGGTGGTAATGTCATTCTTGGATAGTGTACATAACCCATGGGTTGTTGTTGAGGTTGGTCAGATGATGGTAATGTCCTTCTTTTATAGTGTACATCACCCATGGGTTGTTGTTGAGGTTGGGCTGATGGTGGTAATGTCCTTCTCGGATAGTGTACATCACCCATGGGTTGTTGTTGAGGGTGGTCTGATGGTGGTAATGTCCTTCTTGGATATTGTACATCACCCATGAGTTGTTGTTGAAGGTGGTCAGATGATGGTAATGTCCTTCTTAGATAGTCTACATAACCCATGGATCGTTGTTGAGGGTGGTCTGATGAAAGTAATCCTTTTTGGATAGTGTACATCCTCATGGGTTGCTGTTGAGGATGGTCTGATGGTGGTAATGTCCTTCTTGGATATTGTACATCACCAATGGGTTGTTGTTGAGGTTAGGCTGACGGTGGTAATGTCATTCTTGGATAGTGTACATAACCCATGGGTTGTTGTTGAGGGTGGTCTGATGTTGGTAATGTCCTTCTTGGATATTGTACATCACCCATGAGTTGTTGTTGAAGGTGGTCAGATGATGGTAATGTCCTTCTTAGAAAGTCTACATAACCCATGGATTGTTGTTGTGGGTGGTCTGATGAAGGTAATCCTTCTTGGATAGTGTACATCCCCATGGGTTGCTGTTGAGAATGGTCTGATGGTGGTAATGTCCTTCTTGGATAGTTTTCATCACCCATGTGATGTTGCTGATGGTGGTCTGGTGATGTTAATGTCCCTCTTGGTGAGAGTACATCACCCATGCGTCCTTGTTGAGGGTGGTATGATGATGGTAATGTCCCTCTTGGATAGTGTATATCACCCATGGGTTGTTGTTGAGGGTGGTTTGATAGTGGTAATGTCCTTCTAGGATAATGTACATAACCCATGGGTTGTTGTTGAGGGTGGTCTGATTGTGGTAATGTCCCTCTTGGATAGTGTACATCACCCATGGGTTGTTGTTGAGAATGGTCTGATGGTGGTAATGTCCTTCCTGGATAGTGTACATCACCCAGGGTTCGCTGTTTAGGGTGGTCTCTACCAGTACTGCTTATACTTTGGATTAGGGATAACATATTGGTGGCATGTGATACCTGACTGGAAGAACCTGGTCTACTTGTTCTTCCCCATACAATTGGTAGGTAAGGGGAAACTGAATTGAATCCTGTAGTGGAGCAATCCTTACTAGGCTGAGGTTGGCTAGATCCAGACCGCTCTACAATCTTTGGTTGAAATGGTGCATCTGAAATGGGCCATCTCGACATGGCAGGTTGATGATATCCAGAGCCTGGATAGTTAAACAACAAAGCAGAGCTGGATGTAGAGGCATGGTAGGATTGAGTGCCGTGATCCTGACTTGATATAGGCATGATGGTATGTGTAGCACCTGTGCTCCCAATAACCGGTTGTGGATACTGTGTTGGCGAACGGTACCCTGTGGACATGGTAGGTTGGTCATATCTTGAGACTGAAGGGGTAGGAGACGGAGCAGAAGTTGACATAGTGGCATGGTAGGTTGGATAGTAGCAAGCCTTTCTATACTGAGGACTGCAATAATAACCACTGAATGGCTGATATGGAGCAGGGGTGTGGTACCCAGCAGACATGCCTGAGTGGATATTGGAAGACATAAATTGGGGCTGACTAGGCCCAGTATTCCTCACTAGTGCATTATTCTCTAAATAGACCGTCCAAATGGACTGAATCCTCAATGTACTTGGCTGTTGTAAAGGTCGCCTCACAAGGGCATTGTCCTGAGACTCTCGCAAGACTGGAATATTGGCACCTAACACCCTTGGTAGGGTGTCAAGGGAAACACTGGTGTTGACATGTACTGGGTTCACACGACTAGTGCTTGCCATGGTTTTTTTTGGTACATTGCTCTTGATTGCTCTGAAGAGACATTTCTTGTGTTGTGCGTGTTTCCATGGTAACTGCCTTTTAATGGTTGGCCAGGTGACGTGAATGTAGGCTGATAGGGAATGTAAGGAGTTCTGGGAAACTGAGTAACGTTTGAGTTGTCCAAGTCTGCCAAGTTGTCCCAGTCAATTGAGTTGCCCAAATCAGCCGAGTTATCTGAGTCTATTGAGTAAACCTAGTCGGCCAAGCCATCTGAGCCATTTGAGCTGCCCGAGCCAGATGAGTTGTCCGAGTCGTTTGGGTTGCCTGAGTTGTCCAAGCCATCTGAGTTACTTGAGCTGTCTGAGTCATTTAAGCTTTAAAGGAAATAGATTTTTTCTTATTATTTGATGAGATGAGAGATAACAAAATCAACTACTATTGGTATTATTGAAATTACCTGTCTCAATAAACATTTTGATCAGTGAATGAAGAAGAAGAAAAAAGGAATAGACTACAGTGTAACAAAAATACAAAAACACACACAAAGAAAAACCAGGAATGCCAACAAATCTACAAGTTTAAGGTTGAAAGCACATTACAGTAGGATTTGTTCTTCAATAAAGCTGTAACTGAATATTTAGTTTTGTCAGACCAGAAATTTGTAATTGTTTAAGGTACACAGTATCACTTTATCGCATGCTTTCTGCTGTGGTATATATCATCATTATATATTTTCTTAGTATACCATTATAGCAATTGCATACAAACTGTAATACTAATACTAATGGTAGTTTTACTGTAGTAGTACTGGTAGTAGTATCCACTACCTATAGCAGTAGTATTTGATATATAGTATCGACATCAAGTTAAAAAAAAAATACCTGTTAGAATTTGTTTTAATAGTTTTTCTCATAGTATTACGGGATCAAAGAAAAGGAGAGCATTACTTTTACAATTAAACCCTAATGATCTCATAACATTTATTGAATTCCCAACTTCAGCTCTTGACCCATAACTACACCTAAAGGCAGAGCTGCCAACCTTGTGCAACCCCCCAAAAAAGGAACCATGATGGCAAAAAAAAAGGAATTTTAAGCAACAAAAAAAAAGGAATTCATTAAAACGAAACTTACAACCACACGCGACAAACTTTCAATGCAGAAATGTCCATTCTTCATGCTGTTATTTCCATATTTTGGACCTATGGTTTTGGGGGGGGGGTCTTTTTTGTTGGTATTACGTAATTTTCAGGGGAAAAACAGAATTCCGGGGAAAACGTAATGGTTGGCAGCTCTGCTAAAAGGGATGGGTCGGATGGAAGCTGGCTTTTCTCCTCTAAGCAATATGTTTGAGAATATTTATT
The DNA here is from genome assembly GCA_035222895.1 of Strongylocentrotus droebachiensis. NCBI lineage: Eukaryota > Metazoa > Echinodermata > Echinoidea > Camarodonta > Strongylocentrotidae > Strongylocentrotus > Strongylocentrotus droebachiensis. Next base: position 10,497 of record JAVYIG010005028.1, read on the forward strand.
TTCCAAGATCTGTCCTGACTTAACAGCCTAGAACCTTGTGCATCTTTGATAATAAATTTATAGAATTTAACCATGGGTTACTGTGCAGCGTCAAGAATGATAGTACAGTGCACAGCCAAAGTAGACATTTACCCATATGTAATGTCCCGGGCCATAAAAATTAGGTTCTTGTTTCCCCAAATTGAATGATGATGAAAACAATAAGCCCCTCATAAGTAACGTTTCTTAACAATTAAAAACAATCAACACATGAGCATCTCGCCACAGATTGGTATATTATCCAATTTGACATTATATTCATTATATCCATGTTTGACAATGTTTAGTACCAATATCATGCCTTTAAGTGTCAAAATATGTGGTAAAAGTAGAAATAGAATATGGGACCCACCCTTTTGATTCATGCAGGATGAAAGAATCATGCTAAAAAACAATGTTGGAATAACAAAATGGCTTTCTAAAAATTATTCTACACAACATACCGCTCAAATATTTTTTTTTAAAACAATTTTTCTTTTCTTACTCTTAACACTGCATGCTTTTTGAAAAGTTGATATTTACTTTGTAATCATACTGCTTTTTACCGCTGAGGGCAGTATAGTTGATTTAAGCGTAGTTATCAACATGAACAGTACATGTGTAAGAACCTCATAGCAAGCCCATTCTGATCAACATAGACCTAGTAATTCCTCAATATCATTTTTTCTGTAGCATTTCTTGGACAACTATTGAATGCTTTGTCCAAGTTATGTATCTGTTTAAAACAATTTTGAGTAGTTGTTGTCTTTCTCATTAGGCTCTCATAGTTTTAAATGATATCTTGGTACGATCACATTTTTAAAAGGGTTTGTTTCAGCATGTACTACAGCTAACATACTATGCCTATACCTTCTGTAACTAGTCCAAACTTTCCTTGCAGTAGCTATCAGAATCAAAATTCGTTGTGATTACTAAGTAGATATATCGGGTTTTAAAAGAAGCACTCAAGGTACAGTCAAACCTGCTTTAGTGACCACCTGTCTATAAAGACCACGTTTTTCCCCTTGAAAATGGTTTCTCATTGAAACATGTACTAAAGGAATCTGTCTACAAAGACCACTTTTTGTGTGTTTCTCTTGGGCGGTCGCTATAGACAGGTTTGACTGTATTTAGATTAAAAGAACAGTATTTAAAAGTGCCAAACATGGATAAAAATAACTTCATATGAGATAAATTCTGATATCAGCCAAGGCATGTATACTTATTCAAAGGTATGTGATATTTAAGCATGTTGTAAGGTGGTGTGATAAGGCTGGTGGGGACACTCGGTCATCAAAGCTTTAGAGCTTTGGACCTGCATTTTTTGTGAATAAAGCAGTTCATCAATACATGCATATGTTTTATTTACTAATTTCAGACTATTCTTACATTTCATTCAAATTCCATTAATCACATAGTTGTATTCATAATGACATTCTCAACAAAAATTAATGAATATATTTAATTTTTAAATGCATTTCTTATCTTTTGAAAAATAGGAACATAATAAAGTTTCTATGGACAGGAGAATTTAGTAAAAGTCATTTTCTTTAAAATTCTAAATGTATTCTTTATGGGGCTTCTAAACTGTTTGCATTGATAGGTCCTACTCCTACTAACACTGAAAATTAATAGTACACATGAATTTGCAATTAATGTATTCAAGGTATTCATAACTCTGGATTTCATGTGCACATGACCCCTAAGTCAGGAGGTTTGTTGCTATAGTACAATTTAGTAAATTCAAGCCTCAATTAAGGTTTGTTCTTAAAAAACTATATGACATAGTTTTCATATCAATCAAACTTGGAAAAAGTTCGAGATTGCTCATTGATCAAAAGTATTAAAAAATGTCAATCGTATACACACTTGAATTTCAACTGAATCAGTACATGTGTAGTTTGCTTTTATTCTATGTTTCATGACTATTCCAATAAACCATGCAATTGGCCTTTAAAAATGGGTGTTGGATAGAAAACAATTCTATACATGTGCACCATATAACCTTTACTCCTCTTCCTGTCTACCAATGACCTTCTCCATGCAGTAACATTAGTACACATATACCTTTATGGATGATGCCTTTGCTTTCAAAGTAGAGTAGAACTCCTCAGTGAAATCCCCTTCCTTGAGTGTCAGATTAGTCAGCTTTGGCATAGAACACAGTGCTTCTGCTAGGTGATGTGATGTGGCTGGTGTGGGACACTTGTGATCCTCAAGCTTGAGAGTCTGGATCTGCATTCATGGTGAATATAGTTAGGCAGCACGTCTATACATGCATATGTTTTATTTACTATTTTCTCGCTGTATTCTTACATTTCATAAAAATTCCATTAATTACATAGTTGCATTCAAGATAATATTATCAACAAAAATAACTAAATAGATTTTATTTTCAAATTCAATTCTTGTCTATTTAGAAAAAGAACACACTAAAGTTTCTATGGAAAAGATGATTTTATAAGAGTGATTTAAAAATGCTATATGAATTCTTTACAGGGCTTTCAACCTGTTTGCATTGATAAGTCCTACTTGTACTAACACTGAAAATAATAATTCCCAGGAATATGCATTTACTATCAACTTATTAAAGGTATTCATAACTCTGGATCTCATGTGAACATGACCCCCTAAGTCAGAAGATTTGTTGCTATAGTACAGTTTGTTAACATTCAAGCTGTCATTAAAATTGGCTCTTAAGAAACTATATGATATATTTTTCATATTAATTAAACTAGGAAAAGGTTGGATATTGTGTATTGGTCAAAATAATGTCAAACTTATACACACACTTAAATTTTAACTGAATCAGTATATGTGTAGTTTGCTTTCATTTCACATTCCATGACTATTCCGATATACCAAGCAATTGGCATTTAAAAAAGGGTGTTTGGAAAAAAAAACATATATACATGTGCACCATATAATCATTACTGCTCTTTCTCTTTATCAATGACCCTCTCCATGACATTTACATTAGTACACACATACCAGTATGGATGATGCCTTTGCTTTCAATGAAGAGTAGAACTCCTCAGTGAGATCCGCTCCATGGAGAGTCAAGTCATCCAGGTTTGGCATAGAACACAGTGCTTCTGCTAGTTGATGTGATGAGGCTGGTGTGGGACACTCGTGATTTGCAAGCTTGAGAGTCTCGACCTGCATTCATGGTGAATATAGTTAAGCAGCCCGTCTATACATGCATATATTTTATTTACTAATTTCTGACTGTATTCTTACATTTTACACAAATTCAATTAATTACATAGTTGCATTCATAATCACATTCTAAACAAAAAATATTGAATAGGGGTTGAAGATTCAAATTCAATTCTTTTCTATTGAGAAAATGAAAACACTAAAGTTTCTATGGAGAGGATAATTTACTAAGAGTGATTTAAAAAAAAATTCTATATGTATTCTCTAGAGGGAGTGCAACCTGTCGGCATTTATAAGTCATATTCCTACTAACACTGAAATTAATAATATTGAGAAATATCCATTCGCTTTTAATGCATTAAAGGTACTCATAATATTAGAGGCTACTTGTAAAGCGCACATGTCCTCCTTTCGGTGCTCATGGCGCTTAGAGAAAAATACATGTAACAAACATAAGAAAAGAAAACTCAAAAAACAAAACGAAATTCTCATGGACATAGCCAATTAGAATATTGCAATAATAACGACTAAAAAAAAGGAGTTTTCAGATTTGATTTAAATGTTTCTGTTGACGACAGTTGACGTGTTTGTAGAAGGAGCTCGTTCCAGAGTTTTGGACCCATGGCTGAGAAAGCCCGATCACCCCAAACATGTTTGATTCTAGGTGTATGAAGCAATAGTACATGTATATCTCATGACGAGCGAAGACTTTGTGTGGGATTGTATTTGGAACCAGAGTTGCTCAGGTATGTGGGGGAATTAAGAGAGTAAACTGAATGATGTACTAGTAACATAATTTTAAAGATAATCCTTTTGTCAACTATCAACCAACGAAGAGAACGGAGAATTGGTGATATGGATTCTATTTTTTTTAGTAAATGTGATAAGGCAGGCTGCAGAGTTTTGTAGTCGTTGAAATGTTGTGACATCTTTTTTTTTAAGGTTACAGAACAATGAATTTGCAAAATCTAAACGAGATGAAATTAAAGCATTAAGGTCTCAGCCGCAGGTCTGTACGAACACTTTCTTATGAAACAAGACCTCTATTAGGTCAGGAGGTTTGTTCCTATGGTACAGTTTGGTAAATTTAAGCCTTCATTATAATTGGCTCTTTAAAAAACTATATGATATATTTTCATATCAATTAAACAAGGAAAAGGTTGGATATTGTTTATTGGTCAAAATAATTTCAAACGTATACACACTTAAATTTCAACGTAATCAGTACATGTGTAGTTTGCTTTCATTTCATTATTCATACCTACTCCAATATACCAAGTAAATGACCTTTACAAAAGGGTGTTTGGAAAATGCAACTTATATACATGCATGTTCACTATGGCATATAACCATTACTGCTCTTTCTGTCTACCAATGACCGTCTCCATGCAGTTATATTAGTACACACATACCTTTATGGATGATGCCTTTGCTTTCATTGTAGAGTAGAACTCCTCACGTAAATCTCCACCATCGAGTGTCAAGTCAGACAAGTTTGGCATAGAACACAGTGCTTCTGATAGGTGATGTGATGAGGCTGGTGTGGGACACTCATGATTAGTCAGGTCGAGAGTCTGGACCTGCATTCATGGTGAATATAGTTGAGCAGCACGTCTTAAATAGATATATTTTATTTACAAATTTCTCACTGTATTCCTACATTTTACACATATTCCAGTAATTACACACTTGCATTCAAGATAACATTCTAAACAAATGATGAAATAGGTTTTATTTTCAAAATTAATTCTCGACTATTCAGAAAAAAGGAAACATTAAAGTGTCTATCGAGAGGATAATTTACTAAGAGTGATTTAAAAAAAATTCTATATGTATTCTTTAGAGGGAGTGCAACCTGTCGGTATTTATAAGTCATATTTCTACTAACACTGAAATTAATAATATTGAGAAATATCCATTCGCTTTTAATGCATTAAAGGTACTCATAATATTAGTGGCTACTTGTATAGCGCACATGTCCTCCTTTCGGTGCTCATGGCGCTTAGAGAAAAATACATGTAACAAACATAAGAAAAGAAAACTCAAAAAACAAAACGAAATTCTCATGGACATAGCCAATTAGAATATTGCAATAATAACGACTAAAAAAAAGGAGTTTTCAGATTTGATTTAAATGTTTCTGTTGACGACAGTTGACGTGTTTGTAGAAGGAGCTCGTTCCAGAGTTTTGGACCCATGGCTGAGAAAGCCCGATCACCCCAAACATGTTTGATTCTAGGTGTATGAAGCAATAGTACATGTATATCTCATGACGAGCGAAGACTTTGTGTGGGATTGTATTTGTAATCAGAGTTGCTCAGGTATGTGGGGGAATTAAGAGAGTAAACTGAATGATGTACTAGTAACAGAATTTTAAAGATAATCCTTTTGTCAACTATCAACCAACGAAGAGAACGGAGAATTGGTGATATGGATTCTATTTTTTTTAGTAAATGTGATAAGGCGGGCTGCAGAGTTTTGTAGTCGTTGAAATGTTGTGACATCTTTTTTTTAAGGTTACAGAACAATGAATTTGCAAAATCTAAACGAGATGAAATTAAAGCATTAAGGTCTCAGCCGCAGGTCTGTACGAACACTTTCTTATGAAACAAGACCTCTATTAGGTCAGGAGGTTTGTTCCTATGGTACAGTTTGGTAAATTTAAGCCTTCATTATAATTGGCTCTTTAAAAAACTATATGATATATTTTCATATCAATCAAACAAGAAAAAGGTTGGATATTGTTTATTGGTCAAAATAATTTCAAACGTATACACACTTAAATTTCAACGTAATCAATACATGTGTAGTTTGCTTTCATTTCATTATTCATGCCTACTTCAATATACCAAGTAAATGACCTTTAAAAAAGGGTGTTTGGAAAATGCAACTTAGATTACATGTGCACCATGGCACATAACCATTAATGCTCTTTCTGTCTTCCAATGACCGTCACCATGCAGTTACAGTAGTACACACATACCTTTATGGATGATGCGTTTGCTTTCAATGTAGAGTAGAACTCCTCACGTAAATCCCCTCCATAGAGTATCAAATAAGTCAAGTTTGGCATAGAACAGAGTGCTTTTGATAGGTGATGTGATGAGGCTGGTGTGGGACACTTGTGATTAGTCAGGATGACAGTCTGGACCTGCATCCATGGTGAATATAGTTAAGCAGCACGTCTTAAATAGATATATCTTTTTTACTTATCTCAAACTGTATTCTTACATTTTACACAAATTCCTTCAATTATATACTTGCATTCAAGAAAACATTCTAAACAAATGATGAAATAATTTTTATTCAATTGTCGTCTAATCAGAAAAAAGAACACATTAAAGTGTCTATCGACAGGATAATTTACTGAGAGTGAATTTCCTAAATTCTTTATGTATTCTTTAGAGGGATTGCAATCTGTTTGCATTTATAAGTCATATTCCTACTTACACTGAAATTAATAATACCCAGAAATATACATTTACTATTAATGCATTAAAGGTACGCGTAAATCTCGATTTCATGTGCGCAAGACTCCCTATATCAGGAGGTTAGTTCGTATGGTACAGTTTGGAAATTTCAAGCCTACATTAAAATTGGCTCCTCAAAAAACTCTATGAAATGTTTTTAATGTCAATCAAACTAGGAAAAGGTTGGATATTGTTTATTGTTCGAAAAAAATGTCAAACTAAGACACACATAAATTTCAACGTAATCAGTACATGCGTAGTTTGCTTTCATTTCATTATTCATGGCTATTCCAATATACTAAATAAATGGCCTTTAAAAAAGAGTGTTTGGAAAACGCAACATAGATTACATGTGCACCATGGCATATAACCATTACTGCTCCTTCTTTCTACCAATAACCGTCTCCATGCAGTTACATAAGTAAACACATACCTTGGTGGATGATGCGTTTGCTTTCCATGTAGAGTAGAACTCCTCACGTAAATCCCCTCTATCGAGTGTCAAGTAAGTCAAGTGTGGCATAGAACACAATGCCTCTGATAGGTGATGTGATGAGGCTGGTGTGGGACACTCATGATTAGTCAGGTTGAGAGTCTGGACCTGCATTCATGGTGAATACAGTTAAGCAGTACGTCTTGATTAGATATATCTTATTTATCAATTTCTCACTGTATTCGTACATCTTACACAAATTCTATTAATTACATACTTGCATTCATGATAACATTCTAAACAAATGATGAAATGATTTTTATTTTCAAATTCAGTTCTCGTCTATTCATGAAAAAACACATTAACGTGTCTCTCGACAGGATAATTTACTAAGAGTGATTTTTTTAAAATTCAATATGTATTCTTTAGAGGGATTGCAATCTTTTGCATTTATAAGTCATATTCCTACTAACACTGAAATTAATAATACCCAGAAATATGCATTTGCTTTTATTGCATTAAAGGTACTCATAACTCTCGATTTCATCTGCAAAAGGCCCCCTAAATCAGGAGGTTTGTTCGTATGGTACAGTTTGGTAAATTTAAGCCTTCATTAAAATTGGCTCTTTAAAAAACTATATGATATATTTTCATATCAATCAAACAAGGAAAGGGTTGGATATTGTTTATTGGTCAAAATAATTTCAAACGTATACACACTTAAATTTCAACGTAATCAGTACATGTGTAGTTTGCTTTCATTTCATTATTCATGCCTACTCCAATATACCAAGTAAATGACCTTTAAAAAAGGGTGTTTGGAAAATGCAACTTATATACATGTGCACCATGGCATATAACCATTACTGCTCTTTCTGTCAACCAATGACTGTCTCCATGCAGTTATATTAGTACACACGTACCTTTATGGATGATGCCTTTGCTTTCAATGTAGAGTAGAACTCCTCACGTAAATCTCCTCCATCGAGTGTCAAGTCTGTCAAGTTTGGCATAGAACAGAGTGCTTCTGATAGGTGATGTGATAAGGCTAGTGTGGGACACTCATGATTAGTCAGGTTGAGAGTCTGGACCTGCATTCATGGTGAATATAGTTAAGCAGTACGTCTTGAATAGATATATCTTATTTATTAATTTCTCACTGTATTCGTACATCTTACACAAATTCTATTAATTACATACTTGCATTCGTGATAACATTCTAAACAAATGATGAAATCATTTTTATTGTCAAATTAAATTCTCGTCTATTCAGGAAAAAAAAAACATTAAAGTGTCTATCGAGAGGATAATTTACTAAGAGTGATTTTTTTTAAATTCTATATGTATTCTTTAGAGGGAGTGCAACCTGTTTGCATTTATAAGTCATATTCCTACTAACACTGAAATTAATAATATTCAGTAATATTCATTCGCTATTAATGCATTAAAGGTACTCATAATAATAGTGGCTACTTGTTTAGCGCACATGTCCTCCTTTCGGTGCTCATGGCGCTTAGAGAAAAATACATGTAACAAACATAGGAAAAGAAAACTCAAAAAACAAACCGAAATTCTCATGGACATAGTCAATTAGAATATTGCAATAATAACGACTAAAATAAAAAGTTTTCAGATTTGATTTAAATGTTTCTGTTGACGACAGTTGACGTGTTTGTAGAAGGAGCTCGTTCCAGAGTTTTGGACCCATGGCTGAGAAAGCCCGATCATCCCAAACATGTTTGATTCTAGGTGTATGAAGCAATAGTGTATCTCATGACGAGCGAAGACTTTTTGTGGGATTGTATTTGGAACCAGAGTTGCTCAGGTATGTGGGTGAATTAAGAGAGTAAACTGAATGATGTACTAGTAACAGAATTTTAAAGATAATCCTTTTGTCAACTGGCAACCAATGAAGAGAACGGAGAATTGGTGATATGGATTCTATTTTTTTAGTAAATGTTATAAGGCGGGCTGCAGAGTTTTGTAGTCGTTGAAATGTTGTGACATCTTTTTTTGGAAGGTTACAGAACAATGAATTGGCAAAAACTAAACGAGATGAAATTAAAGCTTTAAGGTCTCAGCCGCAGGTCTGTACGAACACTTTCTTATGAAACAAGACCTCTATTAGGTCAGGAGGTTTGTTCCTATGGTACAGTTTGGTAAATTTAAGCCTTCATTAAAATTGGCTCTTTAAAAAACTATATGATATATTTTCATATCAATCAAACTAGGAAAGGTTGGATAATGTTTATTGGTCAAAATAATTTCAAACGTATACACACTTAAATTTCAACGTAATCAGTACATGTGTAGTTTGCTTTCATTTCATTATTCATGCCTACTCCAATATACCAAGTAAATGGCCTTAAAAATGAGTGTTTGGAAAAATGCAACTTATATACATGTGCACCATGGCATATAACCATTACTGCTTTTTCTGTCTACCAATGACCGTCTCCATGCAGTTATATTAGTACACACATACCTTTAGGGATGATGCCTTTGCTTTCAATGTAGAGTAGAACTCCTCACGTAAATCTCCTCCATCGAGTGTCAAGTCAGTCAAGTTTGGCATAGAACAGAGTGCTTCTGATAGGTGATGTGATGAAGCTGGTGTGGGACACTCATGATTAGTCACGTTGAGAGTCTGGACCTGCATTCATGGTGAATATAGTTAAGCAGTACGTTTTGAATAGATATATATTATTCATCAATTTCTCACTGTATTCGTACATCTTACACAAATTCTATTAATTACATACTTGCATTGATGATAACATTCTAAACAAATGATGAAATCATTTTTATTTTTAAATTCAATTCTCGTCTATTCAGGAAAAAACACATTAAAGTGTCTCTCGACAGGATAATTTACTAAGAGTGATTTTTTTAAAATTCAATATGTATTCTTCAGAGGGATTGCAATCTTTTGCATTTATAACTCATATTCCTACTAACACTGAAATTAATAATACCCAGAAATATGCATTTTCTATTAATGCATTAAAGGTACTCATTACTCTCGATTTTATCTGCAAAAGGCCCCCTAAATCAAGAGGTTTGTTCGTATGGTACAGTTTGGAAATTTCAAGCCTACATTAAAATTGGCTCCTCAAAAACTCTATGAAATGTTATTCATATCAATCAAACTAGGAAAAGGTTGGATATTTTTTATTGGTCGAAAAAATGTCAAACTTATACACACTTAAATTTCAACGTAATCAGTACATGTGTATTTTGCTTTCATTTCATTATTCATGGCTATTCCAATATATCAAGTAAATGGCCTTTAAAAAGAGTGTTTGGAAAATGCAACTTAGATTACATGTGCACCATGGCACATAACCATTAATGCTCTTTCTGTCTTCCAATGACCGTCACCATGCAGTTACAGTAGTACACACATACCTTTATGGATGATGCGTTTGCTTTCAATGTAGAGTAGAACTCCTCACGTAAATCCCCTCCATAGAGTATCAAGTAAGTCAAGTTTGGCATAGAACAGAGTGCTTTTGATAGGTGATGTGATGAGGCTGGTGTGGGACACTTGTGATTAGTCAGGATGACAGTCTGGACCTGCATCCATGGTGAATATAGTTAAGCAGCACGTCTTGAATAGATATATCTTTTTTACTTATCTCAAACTGTATTCTTACATTTTACACAAATTCCTTCAATTATATACTTGCATTCAAGAAAACATTCTAAACAAATGATGAAATAATTTTTATTCAATTGTCGTCTAATCAGAAAAAAGAACACATTAAAGTGTCTATCGACAGGATAATTTACTGAGAGTGAATTTCCTAAGTTCTTTATGTATTCTTTAGAGGGATTGCAATCTGTTTGCATTTATAAGTCATATTCCTACTTACACTGAAATTAATAATACCCAGAAATATGCATTTACTATTAATGCATTAAAGGTACGCGTAAATCTCGATTTCATGTGCGCAAGACCCCCTATATCAGGAGGTTAGTTCGTATGGTACAGTTTGGAAATTTCAAGCCTACATTAAAATTGGCTCCTCAAAAAACTCTATGAAATGTTTTTAATGTCAATCAAACTAGGAAAAGGTTGGATATTGTTTATTGTTCGAAAAAAATGTCAAACTAAGACACACTTAAATTTCAACGTAATCAGTACATGCGTAGTTTGCTTTCATTTCATTATTCATGGCTATTCCAATATACAAAATAAATGGCCTTTAAAAAAGAGTGTTTGGACAACGCAACATAGATTACATGTGCACCATGGCATATAACCATTACTGCTCCTTCTTTCTACTAATAACCGTCTCCATGCAGTTACATAAGTACACCCATACCTTGGTGGATGATGCGTTTGCTTTCCATGTAGAGTAGAACTCCTCACGTAAATCCCCTCTATCGAGTGTCAAGTAAGTCAAGTGTGGCATAGAACACAATGCCTCTGATAGGTGATGTGATGAGGCTGGTGTGGGACACTCATGATTATTCAGGTTGAGAGTCTGGACCTGCATTCATGGTGAATACAGTTAAGCAGTACGTCTTGATTAGATATATCTTATTTATCAATTTATCACTGTATTCGTACATCTTACACAAATTCTATTAATTACATACTTGCATTCATGATAACATTCTAAACAAATGATGAAATGATTTTTGTTTTCAAATTCAGTTCTCGTCTATTCATGAAAAAACACATTAACGTGTCTCTCGACAGGATAATTTACTAAGAGTGATTTTTTTAAAATTCAATATGTATTCTTTAGAGGGATTGCAATCTTTTGCATTTATAACTCATATTCCTACTAACACTGAAATTAATAATACCCAGAAATATGCATTTGCTTTTATTGCATTAAAGGTACTCATAACTCTCGATTTCATTTGCAAAAGGCCCCCTAAATCAGGAGGTTTGTTCGTATGGTACAGTTTGGTAAATTTAAGCCTTCATTAAAATTGGCTCTTTAAAAAACTATATGATATATTTTCATATCAATCAAACTAGGAAAGGTTGGATATTGTTTATTGGTCAAAATAATTTCAAACGTATACACACTTAAATTTCAACGTAATCAGTACATGTGTAGTTTGCTTTCATTTCATTATTCATGCCTACTCCAATATACCAAGTAAATGACCTTTAAAAAAGGGTGTTTGGAAAATGCAACTTATATACATGCATGTGCACCATGGCATATAACCATTACTGCTCTTTCTGTCTACCAATGACCGTCTCCATGCAGTTATATTAGTACACACATACCTTTATGGATGATGCCTTTGCTTTCAATGTAGAGTAGAACTCCTCACGTAAATCTCCTCCATCGAGTGTCAAGTCAGTCAAGTTTGGCATAGAACACAGTGCTTCTGATATGTGATGTGATGAGGCTAGTGTGGGACACTCATGATTAGTCAGGTCGAGAGTCTGGACCTGCATTCATGGTGAATATAGTTGAGCAGCACGTCTTAAATAGATATATTTTATTTACAAATTTCTCACTGTATTCCTACATTTTACACATATTCTAGTAATTACACACTTGCATTCAAGATAACATTCTAAACAAATGATGAAATAGGTTTTATTTTCAAAATTAATTCTCGACTATTCAGAAAAAAGGAAACATTAAAGTGTCTATCGAGAGGATAATTTACTAAGAGTGATTTAAAAAAAAATTCTATATGTATTCTTTAGAGGGAGTGCAACCTGTCGGTATTTATAAGTCATATTTCTACTAACACTGAAATTAATAATATTGAGAAATATCCATTCGCTTTTAATGCATTAAAGGTACTCATAATAATAGTGGCTATTTGTATAGCGCACATGTGTTCCTTTCGGTGCTCATGGCGCTTAGAGAAAAATACATGTAACAAACATAAGAAAAGAAAACTCAAAAAACAAAACGAAATTCTCATGGACATAGCCAATTAGAATATTGCAATAATAACGACTAAAAAAAAAGGAGTTTTCAGATTTGATTTAAATGTTTCTGTTGACGACAGTTGACGTGTTTGTAGAAGGAGCTCGTTCCAGAGTTTTGGACCCATGGCTGAGAAAGCCCGATCACCACAAACATGTTTGATTCTAGGTGTATGAAGCAATAGTACATGTATATCTCATGACGAGCGAAGACTTTGTGTGGGATTGTATTTGGAATCAGAGTTGCTCAGGTATGTGGGGGAATTTAGAGAGTAAACTGAATGATGTACTAGTAACAGAATTTTAAAGATAATCCTTTTGTCAACTATCAACCAACGAAGAGAACGGAGAATTGGTGATATGGATTCTATTTTTTTTAGTAAATGTGATAAGGTGGGCTGCAGAGTTTTGTAGTCGTTGAAATGTTGTGACATCTTTTTTTTTAAGGTTACAGAACAATGAATTTGCAAAATCTAAACGAGATGAAATTAAAGCATTAAGGTCTCAGCCGCATGTCTGTACGAACACTTTCTTTTGAAACAAGACCTCTATTAGGTCAGGAGGTTTGTTCCTATTGTACAGTTTGGTAAATTTAAGCCTTCATTATAATTGGCTCTTTTAAAAACTATATGATATATTTTCATATCAATCAAACAAGGAAAAGGTTGGATATTGTTTATTGGTCAAAATAATTTCAAACGTATACACACTTAAATTTCAACGTAATCAGTACATGTGTAGTTTGCTTTCATTTCATTATTCATGCCTACTCCAATATACCAAGTAAATGACCTTTAAAAAAGGGTGTTTGGAAAATGCAACTTATATACATGCATGTGCACCATGGCATATAACCATTACTGCTCTTTCTGTCTACCAATGACCGTCTTCATGCAGTTATATTAGTACACACATACCTTTATGGATGATGCCTTTGCTTTCAATGTAGAGTAGAACTCCTCACGTAAATCTCCTCCATCGAGTGTCAAGTCAGTCAAGTTTGGCATAGAACACAGTGCTTCTGATAGGTGATGTGATGAGGCTAGTGTGGGACACTCATGATTAGTCAGGTCGAGAGTCTGGACCTGCATTCATGGTGAATATAGTTGAGCAGCACGTCTTAAATAGATATATTTTATTTACAAATTTCTCACTGTATTCCTACATTTTACACATATTCCAGTAATTACACACTTGCATTCAAGATAACATTCTAAACAAATGATGAAATAGGTTTTATTTTCAAAATTAATTCTCGACTATTCAGAAAAAAGGAAACATTAAAGTGTCTATCGAGAGGATAATTTACTAAGAGTGATTTTTTTTAAAAATTCTATATGTATTCTTTACAGGGAGTGCAACCTGTTTGCATTTATAAGTCATATTCCTACTAACACTGAAATTAATAATATTCAGAAATATCCATTCGCTATTAATGCATTAAAGGTACTCATAATAATAGTTACTACTTGTTTAGCGCACATGTCCTCCTTTCGGTGCTCATGGCGCTTAGAGAAAAATACATGTAACAAACATAAGAAAAGAAAACTAAAAAAACAAACCAAACTTCTCATGGACATAGTCAATTAGAATATTGCAATAATAACGACCCAAAAAAAAGTTTTCAGATTTGATTTAAATGTTTCTGTTGACGACAGTTGACGTGTTTATAGAAGGAGCTCGTTCCAGAGTTTTGGACCCATGGCTGAGAAAGCCCGATCACCCCAAACATGTTTGATTCTAGGTGTATGAAGCAATAGTGTATCTCATGACGAGCGAAGACTTTGTGTGGGATTGTATTTGGAACCAGAGTTGCTCAGGTATGTGGGGGAATTAAGAGAGTAAACTGAATGATGTACTAGTAACAGAATTTTAAAGATAATCCTTTTGTCAACTATCAACCAACGAAGAGAACGGAGAATTGGTGATATGGATTCTATTTTTTTTAGTAAATGTGATAAGGCAGGCTGCAGAGTTTTGTAGTCGTTGAAATGATGTGACATCTTTTTTTTTAAGGTTACAGAACAATGAATTTGCAAAATCTAAACGAGATGAAATTAAAGCATTAAGGTCTCAGCCGCAGGTCTGTACGAACACTTTCTTATGAAACAAGACCTCTATTAGGTCAGGAGGTTTGTTCCTATGCTACAGTTTGGTAAATTTAAGCCTTCATTATAATTGGCTCTTTAAAAAACTATATGATATATTTTCATATCAATCAAACAAGGAAAAGGTTGGATATTGTTTATTGGTCAAAATAATTTCAAACGTATACACACTTAAATTTCAACGTAATCAATACATGTGTAGTTTGCTTTCATTTCATTATTCATGCCTACTCCAATATACCAAGTAAATGACCTTTAAAAAAGTATGTTTGGAAAATGCAACTATCATACATGTGCACAATGGCATATAACCATTACTGCTCTTTCTGTCTACCAATGACCGTCTCCATGCAGTTAAATTAGTACACACTTACCTTTATGGATGATGCCTTTGCTTTCAATGTAGAGTAGAACTCCTCACTTAAATCTCCTCCATCGAGTGTCAAGTCAGTCAAGTTTGGCATAGAACACAGTGCTTCTGATAGGTGATGTGATGAAGCTGGTGTGGGACACTCATGATTAGTCACGTTGAGAGTCTGGACCTGCATTCATGGTGAATATAGTTAAGCAGTACGTCTTGAATAGATATATATTATTCATCAATTTCTCACTGTATTCGTACATCTTACACAAATTCTATTAATTACATACTTGCATTTATGATAACATTCTAAACAAATGATGAAATCATTTTTATTTTTAAATTCAATTCTCGTCTATTCAGGAAAAAACACATTAAAGTGTCTCTCGACAGGATAATTTACTAAGAGTGATTTTTTTAAAATTCAATATGTATTCTTCAGAGGGATTGCAATCTTTTGCATTTATAACTCATATTCCTACTAACACTGAAATTAATAATACCCAGAAATATGCATTTGCTATTAATGCATTAAAGGTACTCATTACTCTCGATTTCATCTGCAAAAGGCCCTCTAAATCAAGAGGTTTGTTCGTATGGTACAGTTTGGAAATTTCAAGCCTACATTAAAATTGGCTCCTCAAAAAACTCTATGAAATGTTATTCATATCAATCAAACTAGGAAAAGGTTGGATATTTTTTATTGGTCGAAAAAATGTCAAACTTATACACACTTAAATTTCAACGTAATCAGTACATGTGTATTTTGCTTTCATTTCATTATTCATGGCTATTCCAATATATCAAGTAAATGGCCTTTAAAAAGAGTGTTTGGAAAATGCAACTTAGATTACATGTGCACCATGGCACATAACCATTAATGCTCTTTCTGTCTTCCAATGACCGTCACCATGCAGTTACAATAGTACACACATACCTTTATGGATGATGCGTTTGCTTTCAATGTAGAGTAGAACTCCTCACGTAAATCCCCTCCATAGAGTATCAAGTAAGTCAAGTTTGGCATAGAACAGAGTGCTTTTGATAGGTGATGTGATGAGGCTGGTGTGGGACACTTGTGATTAGTCAGGATGACAGTCTGGACCTGCATCCATGGTGAATATAGTTAAGCAGCACGTCTTGAATAGATATATCTTTTTTACTTATCTCAAACTGTATTCTTACATTTTACACAAATTCCTTCAATTATATACTTGCATTCAAGAAAACATTCTAAACAAATGATGAAATAGGTTTTATTTTCAAAATTAATTTTCGACTATTCAGAAAAAAGGAAACATTAAAGTGTCTATCGAGAGGATAATTTACTAAGAGTGATTTTTTTTTAATTCTATATGTATTCTTTAGAGGGAGTGCAACCTGTTTGCATTCATAAGTCATATTCCTACTAACACTGAAATTAATAATATTCAGTAATATTAATTCGCTATTAATGCATTAAAGGTACTCATAATAATAGTGGCTACTTGTTTAGCGCACATGTCCTCCTTTCGGTGCTCATGGCGCTTAGAGAAAAATACATGTAACAAACATAGGAAAAGAAAACTCAAAAAACAAACCGAAATTCTCATGGACATAGTCAATTAGAATATTGCAATAATAACGACTAAATTAAAAAGTTTTCAGATTTGATTTAAATGTTTCTGTTGACGACAGTTGACGTGTTTTTAGAAGGAGCTCGTTCCAGAGTTTTGGACCCATGGCTAAGAAAGCCCGATCACCCCAAACATGTTTGATTCTAGGTGTATGAAGCAATAGTGTATCTCATGACGAGCGAAGACTTTGTGTGGGATTGTATTTGGAACCAGAGTTGCTCAGCTATGTGGGTGAATTAAGAGAGTAAACTGAATGATGTACTAGTAACAGAATTTTAAAGATAATCCTTTTGTCAACTGGCAACCAATGAAGAGAACGGAGAATTGGTGATATGAATTCTATTTTTTTAGTAAATGTTATAAGGCGGGCTGCAGAGTTTTGTAGTCGTTGAAATGTTGTGACATCTTTTTTTGGAAGGTTACAGAACAATGAATTTGCAAAATCTAAACGAGATGAAATTAAAGCTTTAAGGTCTCAGCCGCAGGTCTGTACGAACACTTTCTTATGAAACAAGACCTTTATTAGGTCAGGAGGTTTGTTCCTATGCTACAGTTTGGTAAATTTAAGCTTTCATTAAAATTGGCTCTTTAAAAAACTATATGATATATTTTCATATCAATCAAACTAGGAAAGGTTGGATATTGTTTATTGGTCAAAATAATTTCAAACGTATACACACTTAAATTTCAACGTAATCAGTACATGTGTAGTTTGCTTTCATTTCATTATTCATGGCTATTCCAATATACCAAGTAAATGACCTTTAAAAAAGGGTGTTTGGAAAATGCAACTTATATACATGCATGTGCACCATGGCATATAACCATTACTGCTCTTTCTGTCTACCAATGACCGTCTCCATGCAGTTATATTAGTACACACATACCTTTATGGATGATGCCTTTGCTTTCAATGTAGAGTAGAACTCCTCACGTAAATCTCCTCCATCGAGTGTCAAGTCAGTCAAGTTTGGCATAGAACACAGTGCTTCTGATAGGTGATGTGATGAGGCTAGTGTGGGACATTCATGATTAGTCAGGTCGAGAGTCTGGACCTGCATTCATGGTGAATATAGTTGAGCAGCACGTCTTAAATAGATATATTTTATTTACAAATTTCTCACTGTATTCCTACATTTTACACATATTCTAGTAATTACACACTTGCATTCAAGATAACATTCTAAACAAATGATGAAATAGGTTTTATTTTCAAAATTAATTCTCGACTATTCAGAAAAAAGGAAACATTAAAGTGTCTATCGAGAGGATAATTTACTAAGAGTGATTTAAAAAAAAAAATCTATATGTATTCTTTAGAGGGAGTGCAACCTGTCGGTATTTATAAGTCATATTTCTACTAACACTGAAATTAATAATATTGAGAAATATCCATTCGCTTTTAATGCATTAAAGGTACTCATAATATTAGTGGCTACTTGTATAGCGCACATGTCCTCCTTTCGCTGCTCATGGCGCTTAGAGAAAAATACATGTAACAAACATAAGAAAAGAAAACTCAAAAAACAAAACGAAATTCTCATGGACATAGCCAATTAGAATATTGCAATAATAACGACTAAAAAAAAGGAGTTTTCAGATTTGATTTAAATGTTTCTGTTGACGACAGTTGACGTGTTTGTAGAAGGAGCTCGTTCCAGAGTTTTGGACCCATGGCTGAGAAAGCCCGATCACCACAAACATGTTTGATTCTAGGTGTATGAAGCAATAGTACATGTATATCTCATGACGAGCGAAGACTTTGTGTGGGATTGTATTTGGAATCAGAGTTGCTCAGGTATGTGGGGGAATTTAGAGAGTAAACTGAATGATGTACTAGTAACATAATTTTAAAGATAATCCTTTTGTCAACTGGCAACCAACGAAGAGAACGGAGAATTGGTGATATGGATTCTATTTTTTTTAGTAAATGTGATAAGGCAGGCTGTAGAGTTTTGTAGTCGTTGAAATGTTGTGACATCTTTTTTTGGAAGGTTACAAAACAATGAATTTGCAAAATCTAAACGAGATGAAATAAAAGCTTTAAGGTCTCAGCCGCAGGTCTGTACGAACACTTTCTTATGAAACAAGACCTCTATTAGGTCAGGAGGTTTGTTCCTATGGTACAGTTTGGTAAATTTAAGCCTTCATTAAAATTGGCTCTTTAAAAAACTATATGATATATTTTCATATCAATCAAACTAGGAAAGGTTGGATATTGTTTATTGGTCAAAATAATTTCAAACGTATACACACTTAAATTTCAACGTAATCAGTACATGTGTAGTTTGCTTTCATTTCATTATTCATGCCTACTCCAATATACCAAGTAAATGGCCTTAAAAAAGAGTGTTTGGAAAATGCAACTTAGATTACATGTGCACCATGGCACATAACCATTAGTGATCTTTCTGTCTTCCAATGACCATCACCATGCAGTTACATTAGTACACACATACCTGTATTGATGATGCCTTTGCTTCCAATGTAAAGTAGAACTCCTCACGTAAATCCCCTCCATCGAGTGTCAAGTCAGTCAAGTGTGGCATAGAACACAGTGCCTCTGATAGGTGATGTGACGAGGCTGATGTGGAACACTTGTGATTAGTCAGTTTGAGAGTCTGGACCTGCATTCATGGTGAATATAGTTAAGCAGTACGTCTTGAATAGATATATCTTATTTACTGATGTTCTCACTGTATTTGTACATTTTACACACATTCCATTAATTACATACTTGCATTCAAGATAACATTCTAAACAAATGATGAAATAGGTTTTATTTTCAAAATTAATTCTCGACTATTCAGAAAAAAGGAAACATTAAAGTGTCTATCGAGAGGATAATTTACTAAGAGTGATTTTTTTTAAATTCTATATGTATTCTTTAGAGGGAGTGCAACCTGTTTGCATTTATAAGTCATATTCCTACTAACACTGAAATTAATAATATTCAGTAATATTCATTCGCTATTAATGCATTAAAGGTACTCATAATAATAGTGGCTATTTGTATAGCGCACATGTGTTCCTTTCGGTGCTCATGGCGCTTAGAGAAAAATACATGTAACAAACATAAGAAAAGAAAACTCAAAAAACAAAACGAAATTCTCATGGACATAGTTAATTAGAATATTGCAATAATAACGACTAAAAAAAAGGAGTTTTCAGATTTGATTTAAATGTTTCTGTTGACGACAGTTGACGTGTTTGTAGAAGGAGCTCGTTCCAGAGTTTTGGACCCATGGCTGAGAAAGCCCGATCACCCCAAACATGTTTGATTCTAGGTGTATGAAGCAATAGTGTATCTCATGACGAGCGAAGACTTTGTGTGGGATTGTATTTGGAATCAGAGTTGCTCAGGTATGTGGGGGAATTAAGAGAGTAAACTGAGTGATGTACTAGTAACGGAATTTTAAAGATAATCCTTTTGTCAACTATCAACCAACGAAGAGAACGGAGAATTGGTGATATGGATTCTATTTTTTTTAGTAAATGTAAAAAGGCGGGCTGCAGAGTTTTGTAGTCGTTGAAATGATGTGACATCTTTTTTTTTAAGGTTACAGAACAATGAATTTGCAAAATCTAAACGAGATGAAATTAAAGCATTAAGGTCTCAGCCGCAGGGCTGTACGAACACTTTCTTATGAAACAAGACCTCTATTAGGTCAGGAGGTTTGTTCCTATGGTACAGTTTGGTAAATTTAAGCCTTCATTATAATTGGCTCTTTAAAAAACTATATGATATATTTTCATATCAATCAAACAAGGAAAAGGTTGAATATTGTTTATTGGTCAAAATAATTTCAAACGTATACACACTTAAATTTCAACGTAATCAATACATGTGTAGTTTGCTTTCATTTCATTATTCATGCCTACTCCAATATACCAAGTAAATGACCTTTAAAAAAGGGTGTTTGGAAAATGCAACTATCATACATGTGCACAATGGCATATAACCATTACTGCTCTTTCTGTCTACCAATGACCGTCTCCATGCAGTTAAATTAGTACACACTTACCTTTATGGATGATGCCTTTGCTTTCAATGTAGAGTAGAACTCCTCACGTAAATCTCCTCCATCGAGTGTCAAGTCAGTCAAGTTTGGCATAGAACACAGTGCCTCTGATAGGTGATGTGACGAGGCTGATGTGGAACACTTGTGATTAGTCAGGTTGAGAGTCTGGACCTGCATTCATGGTGAATATAGTTAAGCAGTACGTCTTGAATAGATATATCTTATTTACTGATGTTCTCACTGTATTTGTACATGTTACACACATTCCATTAATTACATACTTGCATTCAAGATAACATTCTAAACAAATGATGAAATAGGTTTTATTTTCAAAATTAATTCTCGACTATTCAGAAAAAAGGAAACATTAAAGTGTCTATCGAGAGGATAATTTACTAAGAGTGATTTTTTTTAAATTCTATATGTATTCTTTAGAGGGAGTGCAACCTGTTTGCATTTATAAGTCATATTCCTACTAACACTGAAATTAATAATATTCAGTAATATTCATTCGCTATTAATGCATTAAAGGTACTCATAATAATAGTGGCTATTTGTATAGCGCACATGTGTTCCTTTCGGTGCTCATGGCGCTAAGAGAAAAATACATGTAACAAACATAAGAAAATAAAACTCAAAAAACAAAACGAAATTCTCATGGACATAGTTAATTAGAATATTGCAATAATAACGACTAAAAAAAGGAGTTTTCAGATTTGATTTAAATGTTTCTGTTGACGACAGTTGACGTGTTTGTAGAAGGAGCTCGTTCCAGAGTTTTGGACCCATGGCTGAGAAAGCCCGATCACCCCAAACATGTTTGATTCTAGGTGTATGAAGCAATAGTGTATCTCATGACGAGCGAAGACTTTGTGTGGGATTGTATTTGGAATCAGAGTTGCTCAGGTATGTGGGGGAATTAAGAGAGTAAACTGAGTGATGTACTAGTAACAGAATTTTAAAGATAATCCTTTTGTCAACTATCAACCAACGAAGAGAACGGAGAATTGGTGATATGGATTCTATTTTTTTTAGTAAATGTGATAAGGCGGGCTGCAGAGTTTTGTAGTCGTTGAAATGATGTGACATCTTTTTTTTTAAGGTTACAGAACAATGAATTTGCAAAATCTAAACGAGATGAAATTAAAGCATTAAGGTCTCAGCCGCAGGTCTGTACGAACACTTTCTTATGAAACAAGACCTCTATTAGGTCAGGAGGTTTGTTCCTATGGTACAGTTTGGTAAATTTAAGCCTTCATTATAATTGGCTCTTTAAAAAACTATATGATATATTTTCATATCAATCAAACAAGGAAAAGTTTGGATATTGTTTATTGGTCAAAATAATTTCAAACGTATACACACTTAAATTTCAACGTAATCAATACATGTGTAGTTTGCTTTCATTTCATTATTCATGCCTACTCCAATATACCAAGTAAATGACCTTTAAAAAAGGGTGTTTGGAAAATGCAACTATCATACATGTGCACAATGGCATATAACCATTACTGCTCTTTCTGTCTACCAATGCCGTCTCCATGCAGTTAAATTAGTACACACTTACCTTTATGGATGATGCCTTTGCTTTCAATGTAGAGTAGAACTCCTCACGTAAATCTCCTCCATCGAGTGTCAAGTCAGTCAAGTTTGGCATAGAACACAGTGCCTCTGATAGGTGATGTGATGAGGCTGGTGTGGGACACTTGTGATTAGTCAGGTTGAGAGTCTGGACCTGCATTCATGGTGGATATAGTTAAGCAGTACGTCTTGAATAGATATATCTTATTTATCAATTTCTCACTGTATTCGTACATCTTACACAAATTCTATTAATTACATACTTGCATTCGTGATAACATTCTAAACAAATGATGAAATCATTTTTATTGTCAAATTAAATTCTCGTCTATTCAGGAAAAAAACACATTAAAGTGTCTATCGAGAGGATAATTTACTAAGAGTGATTTTTTTTTTAATTCTATATGTATTCTTTACAGGGAGTGCAATCTGTTTGCATTTATAAGTCATATTCCTACTAACACTGAAATTAATAATATTCAGAAATATCCATTCGCTATTAATGCATTAAAGGTACTCATAATAATAGTGACTACTTGTTTAGCGCATATGTCCTCCTTTCGGTGCTCATGGCGCTTAGAGAAAAATACATGTAACAAACATAAGAAAAGAAAACTCAAAAAACAAACTGAAATTCTCATGGACATAGTCAATTAGAATATTGCAATAATAACGACCAAAAAAAAAGTTTTCAGATTTGATTTAAATGTTTCTGTTGACGACAGTTGACGTGTTTGTAGAAGGAGCTCGTTCCAGAGTTTTGGACCCATGGCTGAGAAAGCCCGATCACCCCAAACATGTTTGATTCTAGGTGTATGAAGCAATAGTGTATCTCATGACGAGCGAAGACTTTGTGTGGGATTGTATTTGGAACCAGAGTTGCTCAGGTATGTGGGGGAATTAAGAGAGTAAACTGAATGATGTACTAGTAACATAATTTTAAAGATAATCCTTTTGTCAACTGGCAACCAACGAAGAGAACGGAGAATTGGTGATATGGATTCTATTTTTTTTAGTAAATGTGATAAGGCAGGCTGTAGAGTTTTGTAGTCGTTGAAATGTGGTGACATCTTTTTTTGGAAGGTTACAGAACAATGAATTTGCAAAATCTAAACGAGATGAAATTAAAGCTTTAAGGTCTCAGCCGCAGGTCTGTACGAACACTTTCTTATGAAACAAGACCTCTATTAGGTCAGGAGGTTTGTTCCTATGGTACAGTTTGGTAAATTTAAGCTTTCATTAAAATTGGCTCTTTAAAAAACTATATGATATATTTTCTAATCAATCAAACTAGGAAAGGTTGGATATTGTTTATTGGTCAAAATAATTTCAAACGTATACACACTTAAATTTCAACGTAATCAGTACATGTGTAGTTTGCTTTCATTTCATTATTCATGCCTACTCCAATATACCAAGTAAATGGCCTTAAAAAAGAGTGTTTGGAAAATGCAACTTAGATTACATGTGCACCATGGCACATAACCATTAGTGATCTTTCTGTCTTCCAATGACCGTCACCATGCAGTTACATTAGTACACACATACCTGTATTGATGATGCCTTTGCTTCCAATGTAAAGTAGAACTCCTCACGTAAATCCCCTCCATCGAGTGTCAAGTCAGTCAAGTGTGGCATAGAACACAGTGCCTCTGATAGGTGATGTGACGAGGCTGATGTGGAACACTTGTGATTAGTCAGGTTGAGAGTCTGGACCTGCATTCATGGTGAATATAGTTAAGCAGTACGTCTTGAATAGATATATCTTATTTACTGATGTTCTCACTGTATTTGTACATTTTACACACATTCCATTAATTACATACTTGCATTCAAGATAACATTCTAAACAAATGATGAAATAGGTTTTATTTTCAAAATTAATGCTCGACTATTCAGAAAAAAGGAAACATTAAAGTGTCTATCGAGAGGATAATTTACTAAGAGTGATTTTTTTTAAATTCTATATGTATTCTTTAGAGGGAGTGCAACCTGTTTGCATTCATAAGTCATATTCCTACTAACACTGAAATTAATAATATTCAGTAATATTCATTCGCTATTAATGCATTAAAGGTACTCATAATAATAGTGGCTATTTGTATAGCGCACATGTGTTCCTTTCGGTGCTCACGGCGCTTAGAGAAAAATACATGTAACAAACATAAGAAAAGAAAACTCAAAAAACAAAACGAAATTCTCATGGACATAGTTAATTAGAATATTGCAATAATAACGACTAAAAAAAAGGAGTTTTCAGATTTGATTTAAATGTTTCTGTTGACGACAGTTGACGTGTTTGTAGAAGGAGCTCGTTCCAGAGTTTTGGACCCATGGCTGAGAAAGCCCGATCACCCCAAACATGTTTGATTCTAGGTGTATGAAGCGATAGTGTATCTCATGACGAGCGAAGACTTTGTGTGGGATTGTATTTGGAACCAGAGTTGCTCAGGTATGTGGGTGAATTAAGAGAGTAAACTGAATGATGTACTAGTAATGGAATTTTAAAGATAATCCTTTTGTCAACTGGCAACCAATGAAGAGAACGGAGAATTGGTGATATGGATTCTATTTTTTTAGTAAATGTTATAAGGCGGGCTGCAGAGTTTTGTAGTCGTTGAAATGTTGTGACATCTTTTTTTGGAAGGTTACAGAACAATGAATTTGCAAAATCTAAACGAGATGAAATTAAAGCTTTAAGGTCTCAGCCGCAGGTCTGTACGAACACTTTCTTATGAAACAAGACCTCTATTAGGTCAGGAGGTTTGTTCCTATGCTACAGTTTGGTAAATTTAAGCTTTCATTAAAATTGGCTCTTTAAAAAACTATATGATATATTTTCATATCAATCAAACTAGGAAAGGTTGGATATTGTTTATTGGTCAAAATAATTTCAAACGTATACACACTTAAATTTCAACGTAATCAGTACATGTGTAGTTTGCTTTCATTTCATTATTCATGCCTACTCCAATATACCAAGTAAATGACCTTTAAAAAAGGGTGTTTGGAAAATGCAACTTATATACATGCATGTGCACCATGGCATATAACCATTACTGCTCTTTCTGTCTACCAATGACCGTCTCCATGCAGTTATATTAGTACACACATACCTTTATGGATGATGCCTTTGCTTTCAATGTAGAGTAGAACTCCTCACGTAAATCTCCTCCATCAAGTGTCAAGTCAGTCAAGTTTGGCATAGAACAGAGTGCTTCTGATAGGTGATGTGATGAGGCTAGTGTGGGACACTCATGATTAGTCAGGTTGAGAGTCTGGACCTGCATTCATGGTGAATATAGTTAAGCAGTACGTCTTGAATAGATATATCTTATTTATTAATTTCTCACTGTATTCGTACATCTTTTACAAATTCTATTAATTACATACTTGCATTCGTGATAACATTATAAACAAATGATGAAATCATTTTTATTGTCAAATTAAATTCTCGTCTATTCAGGAAAAAAACACATTAAAGTGTCTATCGAGAGGATAATTTACTAAGAGTGATTTTTTTAAAAATTCTATATGTATTCTTTACAGGGAGTGCAACCTGTTTGCATTTATAAGTCATATTCCTACTAACACTGAAATTAATAATATTCAGAAATATCCATTCGCTATTAATGCATTAAAGGTACTCATAATAATAGTGGCTAGTTGTTTAGCGCACATGTCCTTCTTTCGGTGCTCATGGCGCTTAGAGAAAAATACATGTAACAAACATAAGAAAAGAAAACTCAAAAAACAAACTGAAATTCTCATGGACATAGTCAATTAGAATATTGCAATAATAACGACTAAAAAAAAGGAGTTTTCAGATTTGATTTAAATGTTTCTGTTGACGACAGTTGACGTGTTTGTAGAAGGAGCTCGTTCCAGAGTTTTGGACCCATGGCTGAGAAAGCCCGATCACCCCAAACATGTTTGATTCTAGGTGTATGAAGCAATAGTGTATCTCATGACGAGCGAAGACTTTGTGTGGGATTGTATTTGGAACCAGAGTTGCTCAGGTATGTGGGTGAATTAAGAGAGTAAACTGAGTGATGTACTAGTAATGGAATTTTAAAGATAATCCTTTTGTCAACTGGCAACCAATGAAGAGAACGGAGAATTGGTGATATGGATTCTATTTTTTTAGTAAATGTTATAAGGCGGGCTGCAGAGTTTTGTAGTCGTTGAAATGTTGTGACATCTTTTTTTGGAAGGTTACAGAACAATGAATTTGCAAAATCTAAACGAGATGAAATTAAAGCTTTAAGGTCTCAGCTGCAGGTCTGTACGAACACTTTCTTATGAAACAAGACCTCTATTAGGTCAGGAGGTTTGTTCGTATGGTACAGTTTGGTAAATTTAAGCTTTCATTAAAATTGGCTCTTTAAAAAACTATATGATATATTTTCATATCAATCAAACTAGGAAAGGTTGGATATTGTTTATTGGTCAAAATAATTTCAAACGTATACACACTTAAATTTCAACGTAATCAGTACATGTGTAGTTTGCTTTCATTTCATTATTCATGCCTACTCCAATTTACCAAGTAAATGGCCTTTAAAAAGAGTGTTTGGAAAATGCAACTTAGATTACATGTGCACCATGGCACATAACCATTAGTGATCTTTCTGTCTTCCAATGACCGTCATCATGCAGTTACATTAGTACACACATACCTGTATTGATGATGCCTTTGCTTCCAATGTAGAGTAGAACTCCTCACGTAAATCCCCTCCATCGAGTGTCAAGTCAGTCAAGTGTGGCATAGAACATAGTGCCTCTGATAGGTGATGTGACGAGGCTGGTTTGGAACACTTGTGATTAGTCAGGTTGAGAGTCTGGACCTGCATTCATGGTGAATATAGTTAAGCAGTACGTCTTGAATAGATATATCTTATTTACTAATGTTCTCACTGTATTTGTACATTTTACACACATTCCATTAATTACATACTTGCATTCAAGATAACATTCTAAACAAATGATGAAATAGGTTTTATTTTCAAAACTAATTTTCGACTATTCAGAAAAAAGGAAACATTAAAGTGTCTATCGAGAGGATAATTTACTGAGAGTGAATTTCCTAAATTCTTTATGTATTCTTTAGAGGGATTGCAATCTGTTTGCATTTATAAGTCATATTCCTACTTACACTGAAATTAATAATACCCAGAAATATACATGCATTCATGGTGAATATAGTTAAGCAGTACGTCTTGAATAGATATATCTTTTTTACTTATCTCAAACTGTATTCTTACATTTTACACAAATTCCTTCAATTATATACTTGCATTCAAGAAAACATTCTAAACAAATGATGAAATAATTTTTATTCAATTGTCGTCTAATCAGAAAAAAGAACACATTAAAGTGTCTATCGACAGGATAATTTACTGAGAGTGAATTTCCTAAATTCTTTATGTATTCTTTAGAGGGATTGCAATCTGTTTGCATTTATAAGTCATATTCCTACTTACACTGAAATTAATAATACCCAGAAATATACATTTACTATTAATGCATTAAAGGTACGCGTAAATCTCGATTTCAAGTGCGCAAGACCCCCTATATCAGGAGGTTAGTTCGTATGGTACAGTTTGGAAATTTCAAGCCTACATTAAAATTGGCTCCTCAAAAAACTTTATGAAATGTTTTTAATGTCAATCAAACTAGGAAAAGGTTGGATATTGTTTATTGTTCGAAAAAAATGTCAAACTAAGACACACATCAATTTCAACGTAATCAGTACATGCGTAGTTTGCTTTCATTTCATTATTCATGGCTATTCCAATATACAAAATAAATGGCCTTTAAAAAAGAGTGTTTGGAAAACGCAACATAGATTACATGTGCACCATGGCATATAACCATTACTGCTCCTTCTTTCTACCAATAACCGTCTCCATGCAGTTACATAAGTAAACACATACCTTGGTGGATGATGCGTTTGCTTTCCATGTAGAGTAGAACTCCTCACGTAAATCCCCTCTATCGAGTGTCAAGTAAGTCAAGTGTGGCATAGAACACAATGCCTCTGATAGGTGATGTGATGAGGCTGGTGTGGGACACTCATGATTAGTCAGGTTGAGAGTCTGGACCTGCATTCATGGTGAATACAGTTAAGCAGTACGTCTTGATTAGATATATCTTATTCATCAATTTCTCACTGTATTCGTACATCTTACACAAATTCTATTAATTACATACTTGCATTCATGATAACATTCTAAACAAATGATGAAATGATTTTTATTTTCAAATTCAGTTCTCGTCTATTCATGAAAAAACACATTAACGTGTCTCTCGACAGGATAATTTACTAAGAGTGATTTTTTTAAAATTCAATATGTATTCTTTAGAGGGATTGCAATCTTTTGCATTTATAACTCATATTCCTACTAACACTGAAATTAATAATACCCAGAAATATGCATTTGCTTTTATTGCATTAAAGGTACTCATAACTCTCGATTTCATCTGCAAAAGGCCCCCTAAATCAGGAGGTTTGTTCGTATGGTACAGTTTGGTAAATTTAAGCCTTCATTAAAATTGGCTCTTTAAAAAACTATATGATATATTTTCATATCAATCAAACAAGGAAAAGGTTGGATATTGTTTATTGGTCAAAATAATTTCAAACGTATACACACTTAAATTTCAACATAATCAGTACATGTGTAGTTTGCTTTCATTTCATTATTCATGCCTACTCCAATATACCAAGTAAATGACCTTTAAAAAAGGGTGTTTGGAAAATGCAACTTATATACATGTGCACCATGGCATATGACCATTACTGCTCTTTCTGTCTACCAATGACTGTCTCCATGCAGTTATATTAGTACACACGTACCTTTATGGATGATGCCTTTGCTTTCAATGTAGAGTAGAACTCCTCACGTAAATCTCCTCCATCGAGTGTCAAGTCAGTCAAGTTTGGCATAGAACAGAGTGCTTCTGATAGGTGATGTGATAAGGCTAGTGTGGGACACTCATGATTAGTCAGGTTGAGAGTCTGGACCTGCATTCATGGTGAATATAGTTAAGCAGTACGTCTTGAATAGATATATCTTATTTATTAATTTCTCACTGTATTCGTACATCTTACACAAATTCTATTAATTACATACTTGCATTCGTGATAACATTCTAAACAAATGATGAAATCATTTTTTATTGTCAAATTAAATTCTCGTCTATTCAGGAAAAAAACACATTAAAGTGTCTATCGAGAGGATAATTTACTAAGAGTGATTTTTTTTAAATTCTATATGTATTCTTTAGAGGGAGTGCAACCTGTTTGCATTTATAAGTCATATTCCTACTAACACTGAAATTAATAATATTCAGTAATATTCATTCGCTATTAATGCATTAAAGGTACTCATAATAATAGTGGCTACTTGTTTAGCGCACATGTCCTCCTTTCGGTGCTCATGGCGCTTAGAGAAAAATACATGTAACAAACATAGGAAAAGAAAACTCAAAAAACAAACCGAAATTCTCATGGACATAGTCAATTAGAATATTGCAATAATAACGACTAAAATAAAAAGTTTTCAGATTTGATTTAAATGTTTCTGTTGACGACAGTTGACGTGTTTGTAGAAGGAGCTCGTTCCAGAGTTTTGGACCCATGGCTGAGAAAGCCCGATCACCCCAAACATGTTTGATTCTAGGTGTATGAAGCAATAGTGTATCTCATGACGAGCGAAGACTTTGTGTGGGATTGTATTTGGAACCAGAGTTGCTCAGGTATGTGGGTGAATTAAGAGAGTAAACTGAATGATGTACTAGTAACAGAATTTTAAAGATAATCCTTTTGTCAACTGGCAACCAATGAAGAGAACGGAGAATTGGTGATATGGATTCTATTTTTTTAGTAAATGTTATAAGGCGGGCTGCAGAGTTTTGTAGTCGTTGAAATGTTGTGACATCTTTTTTTGGAAGGTTACAGAACAATGAATTGGCAAAATCTAAACGAGATGAAATTGAAGCTTTAAGGTCTCAGCCGCAGGTCTGTACGAACACTTTCTTATGAAACAAGACCTCTATTAGGTCAGGAGGTTTGTTCCTATGCTACAGTTTGGTAAATTTAAGCCTTCATTAAGATTGGCTCTTTAAAAAACTATATGATATATTTTCATATCAATCAAACTAGGAAAGGTTGGATATTGTTTATTGGTCAAAATAATTTCAAACGTATACACACTTAAATTTCAACGTAATCAGTACATGTGTAGTTTGCTTTCATTTCATTATTCATGCCTACTCCAATTTACCAAGTAAATGGCCTTTAAAAAGAGTGTTTGGAAAATGCAACTTAGATTACATGTGCACCATGGCACATAACCATTAGTGATCTTTCTGTCTTCCAATGACCGTCATCATGCAGTTACATTAGTACACACATACCTGTATTGATGATGCCTTTGCTTCCAATGTAGAGTAGAACTCCTCACGTAAATCCCCTCCATCGAGTGTCAAGTCAGTCAAGTGTGGCATAGAACATAGTGCCTCTGATAGGTGATGTGACGAGGCTGGTTTGGAACACTTGTGATTAGTCAGGTTGAGAGTCTGGACCTGCATTCATGGTGAATATAGTTAAGCAGTACGTCTTGAATAGATATATCTTATTTACTAATGTTCTCACTGTATTTGTACATTTTACACACATTCCATTAATTACATACTTGCATTCAAGATAACATTCTAAACAAATGATGAAATAGGTTTTATTTTCAAAACTAATTTTCGACTATTCAGAAAAAAGGAAACATTAAAGTGTCTATCGAGAGGATAATTTACTGAGAGTGAATTTCCTAAATTCTTTATGTATTCTTTAGAGGGATTGCAATCTGTTTGCATTTATAAGTCATATTCCTACTTACACTGAAATTAATAATACCCAGAAATATACATGCATTCATGGTGAATATAGTTAAGCAGTACGTCTTGAATAGATATATCTTATTTACTTATCTCAAACTGTATTCTTACATTTTACACAAATTCCTTCAATTATATACTTGCATTCAAGAAAACATTCTAAACAAATGATGAAATAATTTTTATTCAATTGTCGTCTAATCAGAAAAAAGAACACATTAAAGTGTCTATCGACAGGATAATTTACTGAGAGTGAATTTCCTAAATTCTTTATGTATTCTTTAGAGGGATTGCAATCTGTTTGCATTTATAAGTCATATTCCTACTTACACTGAAATTAATAATACCCAGAAATATACATTTACTATTAATGCATTAAAGGTACGCGTAAATCTCGATTTCAAGTGCGCAAGACCCCCTATATCAGGAGGTTAGTTCGTATGGTACAGTTTGGAAATTTCAAGCCTACATTAAAATTGGCTCCTCAAAAAACTCTATGAAATGTTTTTAATGTCAATCAAACTAGGAAAAGGTTGGATATTGTTTATTGTTCGAAAAAAATGTCAAACTAAGACACACATCAATTTCAACGTAATCAGTACATGCGTAGTTTGCTTTCATTTCATTATTCATGGCTATTCCAATATACAAAATAAATGGCCTTTAAAAAAGAGTGTTTGGAAAACGCAACATAGATTACATGTGCACCATGGCATATAACCATTACTGCTCCTTCTTTCTACCAATAACCGTCTCCATGCAGTTACATAAGTAAACACATACCTTGGTGGATGATGCGTTTGCTTTCCATGTAGAGTAGAACTCCTCACGTAAATCCCCTCTATCGAGTGTCAAGTAAGTCAAGTGTGGCATAGAACACAATGCCTCTGATAGGTGATGTGATGAGGCTGGTGTGGGACACTCATGATTAGTCAGGTTGAGAGTATGGACCTGCATTCATGGTGAATACAGTTAAGCAGTACGTCTTGATTAGATATATCTTATTCATCAATTTCTCACTGTATTCGTACATCTTACACAAATTCTATTAATTACATACTTGCATTCATGATAACATTCTAAACAAATGATGAAATGATTTTTATTTTCAAATTCAGTTCTCGTCTATTCATGAAAAAACACATTAACGTGTCTCTCGACAGGATAATTTACTAAGAGTGATTTTTTTAAAATTCAATATGTATTCTTTAGAGGGATTGCAATCTTTTGCATTTATAACTCATATTCCTACTAACACTGAAATTAATAATACCCAGAAATATGCATTTGCTTTTATTGCATTAAAGGTACTCATAACTCTCGATTTCATCTGCAAAAGGCCCCCTAAATCAGGAGGTTTGTTCGTATGGTACAGTTTGGTAAATTTAAGCCTTCATTAAAATTGGCTCTTTAAAAAACTATATGATATATTTTCATATCAATCAAACAAGGAAAAGGTTGGATATTGTTTATTGGTCAAAATAATTTCAAACGTATACACACTTAAATTTCAACGTAATCAGTACATGTGTAGTTTGCTTTCATTTCATTATTCATGCCTACTCCAATATACCAAGTAAATGACCTTTAAAAAAGGGTGTTTGGAAAATGCAACTTATATACATGTGCACCATGGCATATGACCATTACTGCTCTTTCTGTCTACCAATGACTGTCTCCATGCAGTTATATTAGTACACACGTACCTTTATGGATGATGCCTTTGCTTTCAATGTAGAGTAGAACTCCTCACGTAAATCTCCTCCATCGAGTGTCAAGTCAGTCAAGTTTGGCATAGAACAGAGTGCTTCTGATAGGTGATGTGATAAGGCTAGTGTGGGACACTCATGATTAGTCAGGTTGAGAGTCTGGACCTGCATTCATGGTGAATATAGTTAAGCAGTACGTCTTGAATAGATATATCTTATTTATTAATTTCTCACTGTATTCGTACATCTTACACAAATTCTATTAATTACATACTTGCATTCGTGATAACATTCTAAACAAATGATGAAATCATTTTTTATTGTCAAATTAAATTCTCGTCTATTCAGGAAAAAAACACATTAAAGTGTCTATCGAGAGGATAATTTACTAAGAGTGATTTTTTTTAAATTCTATATGTATTCTTTAGAGGGAGTGCAACCTGTTTGCATTTATAAGTCATATTCCTACTAACACTGAAATTAATAATATTCAGTAATATTCATTCGCTATTAATGCATTAAAGGTACTCATAATAATAGTGGCTACTTGTTTAGCGCACATGTCCTCCTTTCGGTGCTCATGGCGCTTAGAGAAAAATACATGTAACAAACATAGGAAAAGAAAACTCAAAAAACAAACCGAAATTCTCATGGACATAGTCAATTAGAATATTGCAATAATAACGACTAAAATAAAAAGTTTTCAGATTTGATTTAAATGTTTCTGTTGACGACAGTTGACGTGTTTGTAGAAGGAGCTCGTTCCAGAGTTTTGGACCCATGGCTGAGAAAGCCCGATCACCCCAAACATGTTTGATTCTAGGTGTATGAAGCAATAGTGTATCTCATGACGAGCGAAGACTTTGTGTGGGATTGTATTTGGAACCAGAGTTGCTCAGGTATGTGGGTGAATTAAGAGAGTAAACTGAATGATGTACTAGTAACATAATTTTAAAGATAATCCTTTTGTCAACTGGCAACCAACGAAGAGAACGGAGAATTGGTGATATGGATTCTATTTTTTTAGTAAATGTTATAAGGATGGCTGCAGAGTTTTGTAGTCGTTGAAATGTTGTGACATCTTTTTTTGGAAGGTTACAGAACAATGAATTGGCAAAATCTAAACGAGATGAAATTAAAGCTTTAAGGTCTCAGCCGCAGGTCTGTACGAACACTTTCTTATGAAACAAGACCTCTATTAGGTCAGGAGGTTTGTTCCTATGCTACAGTTTGGTAAATTTAAGCCTTCATTAAAATTGGCTCTTTAAAAAACTATATGATATATTTTCATATCAATCAAACTAGGAAAGGTTGGATATTGTTTATTGGTCAAAATAATTTCAAACGTATACACACTTAAATTTCAACGTAATCAGTACATGTGTAGTTTGCTTTCATTTCATTATTCATGCCTACTCCAATATACCAAGTAAATGACCTTTAAAAAAGGGTGTTTGGAAAATGCAACTTAGATTACATGTGCACCATGGCATATAACCATGAGTGATCTTTCTGTCTTCCAATGACCGTCACCATGCAGTTACATTAGTACACACATACCTGTATTGATGATGCCTTTGCTTCCAATGTAGAGTAGAACTCCTCACGTAAATCCCCTCCATCGAGTGTCAAGTCAGTCAAGTGTGGCATAGAACATAGTGCCTCTGATAGGTGATGTGACGAGGCTGGTTTGGAACACTTGTGATTAGTCAGGTTGAGAGTCTGGACCTGCATTCATGGTGAATATAGTTAAGCAGTACGTCTTGAATAGATATATCTTATTTACTAATGTTCTCACTGTATTTGTACATTTTACACACATTCCATTAATTACATACTTGCATTCAAGATAACATTCTAAACAAATGATGAAATAGGTTTTATTTTCAAAACTAATTTTCGACTATTCAGAAAAAAGGAAACATTAAAGTGTCTATCGAGAGGATAATTTACTGAGAGTGAATTTCCTAAATTCTTTATGTATTCTTTAGAGGGATTGCAATCTGTTTGCATTTATAAGTCATATTCCTACTTACACTGAAATTAATAATACCCAGAAATATACATGCATTCATGGTGAATATAGTTAAGCAGTACGTCTTGAATAGATATATCTTTTTTACTTATCTCAAACTGTATTCTTACATTTTACACAAATTCCTTCAATTATATACTTGCATTCAAGAAAACATTCTAAACAAATGATGAAATAATTTTTATTCAATTGTCGTCTAATCAGAAAAAAGAACACATTAAAGTGTCTATCGACAGGATAATTTACTGAGAGTGAATTTCCTAAATTCTTTATGTATTCTTTAGAGGGATTGCAATCTGTTTGCATTTATAAGTCATATTCCTACTTACACTGAAATTAATAATACCCAGAAATATACATTTACTATTAATGCATTAAAGGTACGCGTAAATCTCGATTTCAAGTGCGCAAGACCCCCTATATCAGGAGGTTAGTTCGTATGGTACAGTTTGGAAATTTCAAGCCTACATTAAAATTGGCTCCTCAAAAAACTTTATGAAATGTTTTTAATGTCAATCAAACTAGGAAAAGGTTGGATATTGTTTATTGTTCGAAAAAAATGTCAAACTAAGACACACATCAATTTCAACGTAATCAGTACATGCGTAGTTTGCTTTCATTTCATTATTCATGGCTATTCCAATATACAAAATAAATGGCCTTTAAAAAAGAGTGTTTGGAAAACGCAACATAGATTACATGTGCACCATGGCATATAACCATTACTGCTCCTTCTTTCTACCAATAACCGTCTCCATGCAGTTACATAAGTAAACACATACCTTGGTGGATGATGCGTTTGCTTTCCATGTAGAGTAGAACTCCTCACGTAAATCCCCTCTATCGAGTGTCAAGTAAGTCAAGTGTGGCATAGAACACAATGCCTCTGATAGGTGATGTGATGAGGCTGGTGTGGGACACTCATGATTAGTCAGGTTGAGAGTCTGGACCTGCATTCATGGTGAATACAGTTAAGCAGTACGTCTTGATTAGATATATCTTATTCATCAATTTCTCACTGTATTCGTACATCTTACACAAATTCTATTAATTACATACTTGCATTCATGATAACATTCTAAACAAATGATGAAATGATTTTTATTTTCAAATTCAGTTCTCGTCTATTCATGAAAAAACACATTAACGTGTCTCTCGACAGGATAATTTACTAAGAGTGATTTTTTTAAAATTCAATATGTATTCTTTAGAGGGATTGCAATCTTTTGCATTTATAACTCATATTCCTACTAACACTGAAATTAATAATACCCAGAAATATGCATTTGCTTTTATTGCATTAAAGGTACTCATAACTCTCGATTTCATCTGCAAAAGGCCCCCTAAATCAGGAGGTTTGTTCGTATGGTACAGTTTGGTAAATTTAAGCCTTCATTAAAATTGGCTCTTTAAAAAACTATATGATATATTTTCATATCAATCAAACAAGGAAAAGGTTGGATATTGTTTATTGGTCAAAATAATTTCAAACGTATACACACTTAAATTTCAACATAATCAGTACATGTGTAGTTTGCTTTCATTTCATTATTCATGCCTACTCCAATATACCAAGTAAATGACCTTTAAAAAAGGGTGTTTGGAAAATGCAACTTATATACATGTGCACCATGGCATATGACCATTACTGCTCTTTCTGTCTACCAATGACTGTCTCCATGCAGTTATATTAGTACACACGTACCTTTATGGATGATGCCTTTGCTTTCAATGTAGAGTAGAACTCCTCACGTAAATCTCCTCCATCGAGTGTCAAGTCAGTCAAGTTTGGCATAGAACAGAGTGCTTCTGATAGGTGATGTGATAAGGCTAGTGTGGGACACTCATGATTAGTCAGGTTGAGAGTCTGGACCTGCATTCATGGTGAATATAGTTAAGCAGTACGTCTTGAATAGATATATCTTATTTATTAATTTCTCACTGTATTCGTACATCTTACACAAATTCTATTAATTACATACTTGCATTCGTGATAACATTCTAAACAAATGATGAAATCATTTTTTATTGTCAAATTAAATTCTCGTCTATTCAGGAAAAAAACACATTAAAGTGTCTATCGAGAGGATAATTTACTAAGAGTGATTTTTTTTAAATTCTATATGTATTCTTTAGAGGGAGTGCAACCTGTTTGCATTTATAAGTCATATTCCTACTAACACTGAAATTAATAATATTCAGTAATATTCATTCGCTATTAATGCATTAAAGGTACTCATAATAATAGTGGCTACTTGTTTAGCGCACATGTCCTCCTTTCGGTGCTCATGGCGCTTAGAGAAAAATACATGTAACAAACATAGGAAAAGAAAACTCAAAAAACAAACCGAAATTCTCATGGACATAGTCAATTAGAATATTGCAATAATAACGACTAAAATAAAAAGTTTTCAGATTTGATTTAAATGTTTCTGTTGACGACAGTTGACGTGTTTGTAGAAGGAGCTCGTTCCAGAGTTTTGGACCCATGGCTGAGAAAGCCCGATCACCCCAAACATGTTTGATTCTAGGTGTATGAAGCAATAGTGTATCTCATGACGAGCGAAGACTTTGTGTGGGATTGTATTTGGAACCAGAGTTGCTCAGGTATGTGGGTGAATTAAGAGAGTAAACTGAATGATGTACTAGTAACAGAATTTTAAAGATAATCCTTTTGTCAACTGGCAACCAATGAAGAGAACGGAGAATTGGTGATATGGATTCTATTTTTTTAGTAAATGTTATAAGGCGGGCTGCAGAGTTTTGTAGTCGTTGAAATGTTGTGACATCTTTTTTTGGAAGGTTACAGAACAATGAATTGGCAAAATCTAAACGAGATGAAATTGAAGCTTTAAGGTCTCAGCCGCAGGTCTGTACGAACACTTTCTTATGAAACAAGACCTCTATTAGGTCAGGAGGTTTGTTCCTATGCTACAGTTTGGTAAATTTAAGCCTTCATTAAGATTGGCTCTTTAAAAAACTATATGATATATTTTCATATCAATCAAACTAGGAAAGGTTGGATATTGTTTATTGGTCAAAATAATTTCAAACGTATACACACTTAAATTTCAACGTAATCAGTACATGTGTAGTTTGCTTTCATTTCATTATTCATGCCTACTCCAATTTACCAAGTAAATGGCCTTTAAAAAGAGTGTTTGGAAAATGCAACTTAGATTACATGTGCACCATGGCACATAACCATTAGTGATCTTTCTGTCTTCCAATGACCGTCATCATGCAGTTACATTAGTACACACATACCTGTATTGATGATGCCTTTGCTTCCAATGTAGAGTAGAACTCCTCACGTAAATCCCCTCCATCGAGTGTCAAGTCAGTCAAGTGTGGCATAGAACATAGTGCCTCTGATAGGTGATGTGACGAGGCTGGTTTGGAACACTTGTGATTAGTCAGGTTGAGAGTCTGGACCTGCATTCATGGTGAATATAGTTAAGCAGTACGTCTTGAATAGATATATCTTATTTACTAATGTTCTCACTGTATTTGTACATTTTACACACATTCCATTAATTACATACTTGCATTCAAGATAACATTCTAAACAAATGATGAAATAGGTTTTATTTTCAAAACTAATTTTCGACTATTCAGAAAAAAGGAAACATTAAAGTGTCTATCGAGAGGATAATTTACTGAGAGTGAATTTCCTAAATTCTTTATGTATTCTTTAGAGGGATTGCAATCTGTTTGCATTTATAAGTCATATTCCTACTTACACTGAAATTAATAATACCCAGAAATATACATGCATTCATGGTGAATATAGTTAAGCAGTACGTCTTGAATAGATATATCTTATTTACTTATCTCAAACTGTATTCTTACATTTTACACAAATTCCTTCAATTATATACTTGCATTCAAGAAAACATTCTAAACAAATGATGAAATAATTTTTATTCAATTGTCGTCTAATCAGAAAAAAGAACACATTAAAGTGTCTATCGACAGGATAATTTACTGAGAGTGAATTTCCTAAATTCTTTATGTATTCTTTAGAGGGATTGCAATCTGTTTGCATTTATAAGTCATATTCCTACTTACACTGAAATTAATAATACCCAGAAATATACATTTACTATTAATGCATTAAAGGTACGCGTAAATCTCGATTTCAAGTGCGCAAGACCCCCTATATCAGGAGGTTAGTTCGTATGGTACAGTTTGGAAATTTCAAGCCTACATTAAAATTGGCTCCTCAAAAAACTCTATGAAATGTTTTTAATGTCAATCAAACTAGGAAAAGGTTGGATATTGTTTATTGTTCGAAAAAAATGTCAAACTAAGACACACATCAATTTCAACGTAATCAGTACATGCGTAGTTTGCTTTCATTTCATTATTCATGGCTATTCCAATATACAAAATAAATGGCCTTTAAAAAAGAGTGTTTGGAAAACGCAACATAGATTACATGTGCACCATGGCATATAACCATTACTGCTCCTTCTTTCTACCAATAACCGTCTCCATGCAGTTACATAAGTAAACACATACCTTGGTGGATGATGCGTTTGCTTTCCATGTAGAGTAGAACTCCTCACGTAAATCCCCTCTATCGAGTGTCAAGTAAGTCAAGTGTGGCATAGAACACAATGCCTCTGATAGGTGATGTGATGAGGCTGGTGTGGGACACTCATGATTAGTCAGGTTGAGAGTATGGACCTGCATTCATGGTGAATACAGTTAAGCAGTACGTCTTGATTAGATATATCTTATTCATCAATTTCTCACTGTATTCGTACATCTTACACAAATTCTATTAATTACATACTTGCATTCATGATAACATTCTAAACAAATGATGAAATGATTTTTATTTTCAAATTCAGTTCTCGTCTATTCATGAAAAAACACATTAACGTGTCTCTCGACAGGATAATTTACTAAGAGTGATTTTTTTAAAATTCAATATGTATTCTTTAGAGGGATTGCAATCTTTTGCATTTATAACTCATATTCCTACTAACACTGAAATTAATAATACCCAGAAATATGCATTTGCTTTTATTGCATTAAAGGTACTCATAACTCTCGATTTCATCTGCAAAAGGCCCCCTAAATCAGGAGGTTTGTTCGTATGGTACAGTTTGGTAAATTTAAGCCTTCATTAAAATTGGCTCTTTAAAAAACTATATGATATATTTTCATATCAATCAAACAAGGAAAAGGTTGGATATTGTTTATTGGTCAAAATAATTTCAAACGTATACACACTTAAATTTCAACGTAATCAGTACATGTGTAGTTTGCTTTCATTTCATTATTCATGCCTACTCCAATATACCAAGTAAATGACCTTTAAAAAAGGGTGTTTGGAAAATGCAACTTATATACATGTGCACCATGGCATATGACCATTACTGCTCTTTCTGTCTACCAATGACTGTCTCCATGCAGTTATATTAGTACACACGTACCTTTATGGATGATGCCTTTGCTTTCAATGTAGAGTAGAACTCCTCACGTAAATCTCCTCCATCGAGTGTCAAGTCAGTCAAGTTTGGCATAGAACAGAGTGCTTCTGATAGGTGATGTGATAAGGCTAGTGTGGGACACTCATGATTAGTCAGGTTGAGAGTCTGGACCTGCATTCATGGTGAATATAGTTAAGCAGTACGTCTTGAATAGATATATCTTATTTATTAATTTCTCACTGTATTCGTACATCTTACACAAATTCTATTAATTACATACTTGCATTCGTGATAACATTCTAAACAAATGATGAAATCATTTTTTATTGTCAAATTAAATTCTCGTCTATTCAGGAAAAAAACACATTAAAGTGTCTATCGAGAGGATAATTTACTAAGAGTGATTTTTTTTAAATTCTATATGTATTCTTTAGAGGGAGTGCAACCTGTTTGCATTTATAAGTCATATTCCTACTAACACTGAAATTAATAATATTCAGTAATATTCATTCGCTATTAATGCATTAAAGGTACTCATAATAATAGTGGCTACTTGTTTAGCGCACATGTCCTCCTTTCGGTGCTCATGGCGCTTAGAGAAAAATACATGTAACAAACATAGGAAAAGAAAACTCAAAAAACAAACCGAAATTCTCATGGACATAGTCAATTAGAATATTGCAATAATAACGACTAAAATAAAAAGTTTTCAGATTTGATTTAAATGTTTCTGTTGACGACAGTTGACGTGTTTGTAGAAGGAGCTCGTTCCAGAGTTTTGGACCCATGGCTGAGAAAGCCCGATCACCCCAAACATGTTTGATTCTAGGTGTATGAAGCAATAGTGTATCTCATGACGAGCGAAGACTTTGTGTGGGATTGTATTTGGAACCAGAGTTGCTCAGGTATGTGGGTGAATTAAGAGAGTAAACTGAATGATGTACTAGTAACATAATTTTAAAGATAATCCTTTTGTCAACTGGCAACCAACGAAGAGAACGGAGAATTGGTGATATGGATTCTATTTTTTTAGTAAATGTTATAAGGATGGCTGCAGAGTTTTGTAGTCGTTGAAATGTTGTGACATCTTTTTTTGGAAGGTTACAGAACAATGAATTGGCAAAATCTAAACGAGATGAAATTAAAGCTTTAAGGTCTCAGCCGCAGGTCTGTACGAACACTTTCTTATGAAACAAGACCTCTATTAGGTCAGGAGGTTTGTTCCTATGCTACAGTTTGGTAAATTTAAGCCTTCATTAAAATTGGCTCTTTAAAAAACTATATGATATATTTTCATATCAATCAAACTAGGAAAGGTTGGATATTGTTTATTGGTCAAAATAATTTCAAACGTATACACACTTAAATTTCAACGTAATCAGTACATGTGTAGTTTGCTTTCATTTCATTATTCATGCCTACTCCAATATACCAAGTAAATGACCTTTAAAAAAGGGTGTTTGGAAAATGCAACTTAGATTACATGTGCACCATGGCATATAACCATGAGTGATCTTTCTGTCTTCCAATGACCGTCACCATGCAGTTACATTAGTACACACATACCTGTATTGATGATGCCTTTGCTTCCAATGTAGAGTAGAACTCCTCACGTAAATCCCCTCCATCGAGTGTCAAGTCAGTCAAGTGTGGCATAGAACATAGTGCCTCTGATAGGTGATGTGACGAGGCTGGTTTGGAACACTTGTGATTAGTCAGGTTGAGAGTCTGGACCTGCATTCATGGTGAATATAGTTAAGCAGTACGTCTTGAATAGATATATCTTATTTACTAATGTTCTCACTGTATTTGTACATTTTACACACATTCCATTAATTACATACTTGCATTCAAGATAACATTCTAAACAAATGATGAAATAGGTTTTATTTTCAAAACTAATTTTCGACTATTCAGAAAAAAGGAAACATTAAAGTGTCTATCGAGAGGATAATTTACTGAGAGTGAATTTCCTAAATTCTTTATGTATTCTTTAGAGGGATTGCAATCTGTTTGCATTTATAAGTCATATTCCTACTTACACTGAAATTAATAATACCCAGAAATATACATGCATTCATGGTGAATATAGTTAAGCAGTACGTCTTGAATAGATATATCTTTTTTACTTATCTCAAACTGTATTCTTACATTTTACACAAATTCCTTCAATTATATACTTGCATTCAAGAAAACATTCTAAACAAATGATGAAATAATTTTTATTCAATTGTCGTCTAATCAGAAAAAAGAACACATTAAAGTGTCTATCGACAGGATAATTTACTGAGAGTGAATTTCCTAAATTCTTTATGTATTCTTTAGAGGGATTGCAATCTGTTTGCATTTATAAGTCATATTCCTACTTACACTGAAATTAATAATACCCAGAAATATACATTTACTATTAATGCATTAAAGGTACGCGTAAATCTCGATTTCAAGTGCGCAAGACCCCCTATATCAGGAGGTTAGTTCGTATGGTACAGTTTGGAAATTTCAAGCCTACATTAAAATTGGCTCCTCAAAAAACTCTATGAAATGTTTTTAATGTCAATCAAACTAGGAAAAGGTTGGATATTGTTTATTGTTCGAAAAAAATGTCAAACTAAGACACACATCAATTTCAACGTAATCAGTACATGCGTAGTTTGCTTTCATTTCATTATTCATGGCTATTCCAATATACAAAATAAATGGCCTTTAAAAAAGAGTGTTTGGAAAACGCAACATAGATTACATGTGCACCATGGCATATAACCATTACTGCTCCTTCTTTCTACCAATAACCGTCTCCATGCAGTTACATAAGTAAACACATACCTTGGTGGAGGATGCGTTTGCTTTCCATGTAGAGTAGAACTCCTCACGTAAATCCCCTCTATCGAGTGTCAAGTAAGTCAAGTGTGGCATAGAACACAATGCCTCTGATAGGTGATGTGATGAGGCTGGTGTGGGACACTCATGATTAGTCAGGTTGAGAGTATGGACCTGCATTCATGGTGAATACAGTTAAGCAGTACGTCTTGATTAGATATATCTTATTCATCAATTTCTCACTGTATTCGTACATCTTACACAAATTCTATTAATTACATACTTGCATTCATGATAACATTCTAAACAAATGATGAAATGACTTTTATTTTCAAATTCAGTTCTCGTCTATTCATGAAAAAACACATTAACGTGTCTCTCGACAGGATAATTTACTAAGAGTGATTTTTTTAAAATTCAATATGTATTCTTTAGAGGGATTGCAATCTTTTGCATTTATAACTCATATTCCTACTAACACTGAAATTAATAATACCCAGAAATATGCATTTGCTTTTATTGCATTAAAGGTACTCATAACTCTCGATTTCATCTGCAAAAGGCCCCCTAAATCAGGAGGTTTGTTCGTATGGTACAGTTTGGTAAATTTAAGCCTTCATTAAAATTGGCTCTTTAAAAAACTATATGATATATTTTCATATCAATCAAACAAGGAAAAGGTTGGATATTGTTTATTGGTCAAAATAATTTCAAACGTATACACACTTAAATTTCAACGTAATCAGTACATGTGTAGTTTGCTTTCATTTCATTATTCATGCCTACTCCAATATACCAAGTAAATGACCTTTAAAAAAGGGTGTTTGGAAAATGCAACTTATATACATGTGCACCATGGCATATGACCATTACTGCTCTTTCTGTCTACCAATGACTGTCTCCATGCAGTTATATTAGTACACACGTACCTTTATGGATGATGCCTTTGCTTTCAATGTAGAGTAGAACTCCTCACGTAAATCTCCTCCATCGAGTGTCAAGTCAGTCAAGTTTGGCATAGAACAGAGTGCTTCTGATAGGTGATGTGATAAGGCTAGTGTGGGACACTCATGATTAGTCAGGTTGAGAGTCTGGACCTGCATTCATGGTGAATATAGTTAAGCAGTACGTCTTGAATAGATATATCTTATTTATTAATTTCTCACTGTATTCGTACATCTTACACAAATT
Source organism: Strongylocentrotus droebachiensis (assembly GCA_035222895.1). NCBI lineage: Eukaryota > Metazoa > Echinodermata > Echinoidea > Camarodonta > Strongylocentrotidae > Strongylocentrotus > Strongylocentrotus droebachiensis. Next base: position 55,270 of record JAVYIG010005028.1, read on the forward strand.
CTATTAATTACATACTTGCATTCGTGATAACATTCTAAACAAATGATGAAATCATTTTTTATTGTCAAATTAAATTCTCGTCTATTCAGGAAAAAAACACATTAAAGTGTCTATCGAGAGGATAATTTACTAAGAGTGATTTTTTTTAAATTCTATATGTATTCTTTAGAGGGAGTGCAACCTGTTTGCATTTATAAGTCATATTCCTACTAACACTGAAATTAATAATATTCAGTAATATTCATTCGCTATTAATGCATTAAAGGTACTCATAATAATAGTGGCTACTTGTTTAGCGCACATGTCCTCCTTTCGGTGCTCATGGCGCTTAGAGAAAAATACATGTAACAAACATAGGAAAAGAAAACTCAAAAAACAAACCGAAATTCTCATGGACATAGTCAATTAGAATATTGCAATAATAACGACTAAAATAAAAAGTTTTCAGATTTGATTTAAATGTTTCTGTTGACGACAGTTGACGTGTTTGTAGAAGGAGCTCGTTCCAGAGTTTTGGACCCATGGCTGAGAAAGCCCGATCACCCCAAACATGTTTGATTCTAGGTGTATGAAGCAATAGTGTATCTCATGACGAGCGAAGACTTTGTGTGGGATTGTATTTGGAACCAGAGTTGCTCAGGTATGTGGGTGAATTAAGAGAGTAAACTGAATGATGTACTAGTAACATAATTTTAAAGATAATCCTTTTGTCAACTGGCAACCAACGAAGAGAACGGAGAATTGGTGATATGGATTCTATTTTTTTAGTAAATGTTATAAGGCGGGCTGCAGAGTTTTGTAGTCGTTGAAATGTTGTGACATCTTTTTTTGGAAGGTTACAGAACAATGAATTGGCAAAATCTAAACGAGATGAAATTAAAGCTTTAAGGTCTCAGCAGCAGGTCTGTACGAACACTTTCTTATGAAACAAGACCTCTATTAGGTCAGGAGGTTTGTTCCTATGCTACAGTTTGGTAAATTTAAGCCTTCATTAAAATTGGCTCTTTAAAAAACTATATGATATATTTTCATATCAATCAAACTAGGAAAGGTTGGATATTGTTTATTGGTCAAAATAATTTCAAACGTATACACACTTAAATTTCAACGTAATCAGTACATGTGTAGTTTGCTTTCATTTCATTATTCATGCCTACTCCAATATACCAAGTAAATGACCTTTAAAAAAGGGTGTTTGGAAAATGCAACTTAGATTACATGTGCACCATGGCATATAACCATGAGTGATCTTTCTGTCTTCCAATGACCGTCACCATGCAGTTACATTAGTACACACATACCTGTATTGATGATGCCTTTGCTTCCAATGTAAAGTAGAACTCCTCACTTAAATCCTCTCCATCGAGTGTCAAGTCAGTCAAGTGTGGCATAGAACATAGTGCCTCTGATAGGTGATGTGACGAGGCTGGTGTGGAACACTTGTGATTAGTCAGGTTGAGAGTCTGGACCTGCATTCATGGTGAATATAGTTAAGCAGTACGTCTTGAATAGATATATCTTATTTACTAATGTTCTCACTGTATTTGTACATTTTACACACATTCCATTAATTACATACTTGCATTCAAGATAACATTCTAAACAAATGATGAAATAGGTTTTATTTTCAAAATTAATTTTCGACTATTCAGAAAAAAGGAAACATTAAAGTGTCTATCGAGAGGCTAATTTACTAAGAGTGATTTTTTTAAAATTCTATATGTATTCTTTAGAGGGAGTGCAACCTGTTTCAATTTATAAGTCATATTCCTACTAACACTGAAATTAATAATATTCAGTAATATTCATTCGCTATTAATGCATTAAAGGTACTCATAATAATAGTGGCTACTTGTATCGCGCACATGTGTTCCTTTCGGTGCTCATGGCGCTTAGAGAAAAATACATGTAACAAACATAAGAAAAGAACTCAAAAAAACAAAACGAAATTCTCATGGACATAGTTAATTAGAATATTGCAATAATAACGAATAAAAAAAAAGAGTTTCAGATTTGATTTAAATGTTTCTGTTGACGACAGTTGACGTGTTTGTAGAAGGAGCTCGTTCCAGAGTTGTGGACCCATGGCTGAGAAAGCCCGATCACCCCAAACATGTTTGATTCTAGGTGTATGAAGAAATAGTGTATCTCATGACGAGCGAAGACTTTGTGTGGGATTGTATTTGGAACCAGAGTTGCTCAGGTATGTGGGTGAATTAAGAGAGTAAACTGAATGATGTACTAGTAACGGAATTTTAAAGATAATCCTTTTGTCAACTGGCAACCAATGAAGAGAACGGAGAATTGGTGATATGGATTCTATTTTTTTAGTAAATGTTATAAGGCGGGCTGCAGAGTTTTGTAGTCGTTGAAATGTTGTGACATCTTTTTTTGGAAGGTTACAGAACAATGAATTTGCAAAAACTAAACGAGATGAAATTAAAGCTTTAAGGTCTCAGCCGCAGGTCTGTACGAACACTTTCTTATGAAACAAGACCTCTATTAGGTCAGGAGGTTTGTTCCTATGGTACAGTTTGGTAAATTTAAGCTTTCATTAAAATTGGCTCTTTAAAAAACTATATGATATATTTTCATATCAATCAAACTAGGAAAGGTTGGATATTGTTTATTGGTCAAAATAATTTCAAACGTATACACACTTAAATTTCAACGTAATCAGTACATGTGTAGTTTGCTTGCATTTCATTATTCATGCCTACTCCAATATACCAAGTAAATGGCCTTAAAAAAGAGTGTTTGGAAAATGCAACTTATATACATGTGCACCATGGCATATAACCATTACTGCTTTTTCTGTCTACCAATGACCGTCTCCATGCAGTTATATTAGTACACACATACCTTTATGGATGATGCGTTTGCTTTCAATGTAGAGTAGAACTCCTCACGTAAATCCCCTCCATAGAGTATCAAGTAAGTCAAGTTTGGCATAGAACAGAGTGCTTTTGATAGGTGATGTGATGAGGCTGGTGTGGGACACTTGTGATTAGTCAGGATGAGAGTCTGGACCTGCATTCATGGTCAATATAGTTAAGCAGTACGTCTTGAATAGATATATCTTATTTATTAATTTCTCACTGTATTCGTACATCTTACACAAATTCTATTAATTACATACTTGCATTCGTGATAACATTCTAAACAAATGATGAAATCATTTTTATTTTCAAAATTAATTTTCGACTATTCAGAAAAAAGGAAACATTAAAGTGTCTATCGAGAGGATAATTTACTAAGAGTGATTTTTTTTAAATTCTATATGTATTCTTTAGAGGGAGTGCAACCTGTTTGCATTTATAAGTCATATTCCTACTAACACTGAAATTAATAATATTCAGTAATATTCATTCGCTATTATCGCATTAAAGGTACTCATAATAATAGTGGCTACTTGTTTAGCGCACATGTCCTCCTTTCGGTGCTCATGGCGCTTAGAGAAAAATACATGTAACAAACATAGGAAAAAAAAACTCAAAAAACAAACCGAAATTCTCATGGACATAGTCAATTAGAATATTGCAATAATAACGACTAAAATAAAAAGTTTTCAGATTTGATTTAAATGTTTCTGTTGACGACAGTTGACGTGTTTTTAGAAGGAGCTCGTTCCAGAGTTTTGGACCCATGGCTAAGAAAGCCCGATCACCCCAAACATGTTTGATTCTAGGTGTATGAAGCAATAGTGTATCTCATGACGAGCGAAGACTTTGTGTGGGATTGTATTTGGAACCAGAGTTGCTCAGGTATGTGGGTGAATTAAGAGAGTAAACTGAATGATGTACTAGTAACAGAAATTTAAAGATAATCCTTTTGTCAACTGGCAACCAATGAAGAGAACGGAGAATTGGTGATATGAATTCTATTTTTTTAGTAAATGTTATAAGGCGGGCTGCAGAGTTTTGTAGTCGTTGAAATGTTGTGACATCTTTTTTTGGAAGGTTACAGAACAATGAATTTGCAAAATCTAAACGAGATGAAATTAAAGCTTTAAGGTCTCAGCCGCAGGTCTGTACGAACACTTTCTTATAAAAACAAGACCTCTATTAGGTCAGGAGGTTTGTTCGTATGCTACAGTTTGGTAAATTTAAGCTTTCATTAAAATTGGCTCTTTAAAAAACTATATAGGCGTGTCTGCACTATCTCGAGATTGCCAAATATCCAGCTATTTGAATTATCCCGATCGCAAACTATCCAGCTTATTTGCGTCTTCATTAGACCGAAGTAGCAAATTAGCTGGATAGTTGGTCGGGATAATATCCCAAGATATCTCGGTCTAGTTTGCGGTTTTCCGTGTTTACTCGAGGTCAGTGGTTGCGAGGTCAGCGCTGAGCGGTATAGATCGCATGTGCGAACCGGAAATCGTTGTGCATGATGGGATCGGGATAATTGACTCCGTACTTCGGTCTAATGAAGACGGTCGCAAACTATCCCGCTAGTTCGGAAATAGAAGGATATTTTGCAAACTAGACCGAGATATCTTGGGATATTATCCCGACCAACTATCCAGCTAATTTGCCACTTCGGTCTAATGAAGACGCAAATAGCTGGATAGTTTCGATCGGTATAGTTCAAAATAGCTGGATATTTGGCAATCTCGAGATAGTGCAGACACGCCTATTGATATATTTTCATATCAATTAAACTAGGAAAGGTTGGATATTGTTTATTGGTCAAAATAATTTCAAACGTATACACACTTAAATTTCAACGTAATCAGTACATGTGTAGTTTGCTTTCATTTCATTATTCATGCCTACTCCAATATACCAAGTAAATGGCCTTAAAAAAGAGTGTTTGGAAAATGCAACTTAGATTACATGTGCACCATGGCACATAACCATTAGTGATCTTTCTGTCTTCCAATGACCGTCACCATGCAGTTACATTAGTACACACATACCTGTATTGATGATGCCTTTGCTTCCAATGTAAAGTAGAACTCCTTACTTAAATCCCCTCCATCGAGTGTCAAGTCAGTCAAGTGTGGCATAGAACATAGTGCCTCTGATAGGTGATGTGACGAGGCTGGTGTGGAACACTTGTGATTAGTCAGGTTGAGAGTCTGGACCTGCATTCATGGTGAATATAGTTAAGCAGTACGTCTTGAATAGATATATCTTATTTACTAATGTTCTCACTGTATTTGTACATTTTACACACATTCCATTAATTACATACTTGCATTCAAGATAACATTCTAAACAAATGATGAAATAGGTTTTATTTTCAAAATTAATTTTCGACTATTCAGAAAAAAGGAAACATTAAAGTGTCTATCGAGAGGATAATTTACTAAGAGTGATTTTTTTTAAATTCTATATGTATTCTTTAGAGGGAGTGCAACCTGGTTGCATTTATAAGTCATATTCCTACTAACACTGAAATTAATAATATTCAGTAATATTCATTCGCTATTAATGCATTAAAGGTACTCATAATAATAGTGGCTATTTGTATAGCGCACATGTCCTCCTTTCGGTGCTCATGGCGCTTAGAGAAAAATACATGTAACAAACATAGGAAAAGAAAACTCAAAAAACAAACCGAAATTCTCATGGACATAGTCAATTAGAATATTGCAATAATAACGACTAAAATAAAAAGTTTTCAGATTTGATTTAAATGTTTCTGTTGACGACAGTTGACGTGTTTGTAGAAGGAGCTCGTTCCAGAGTTTTGGACCCATGGCTGAGAAAGCCAAATCACCCCCAAACATGTTTGATTCTAGGTGTATGAAGCAATAGTGTATCTCATGACGAGCGAAGACTTTGTGTGGGATTGTATTTGGAACCAGAGTTGCTCAGGTATGTGGGTGAATTAAGAGAGTAAACTGAATGATGTACTAGTAACATAATTTTAAAGATAATCCTTTTGTCAACTGGCAACCAACGAAGAGAACGGAGAATTGGTGATATGGATTCTATTTTTTTAGTAAATGTTATAAGGCGGGCTGCAGAGTTTTGTAGTCGTTGAAATGTTGTGACATCTTTTTTTGGAAGGTTACAGAACAATGAATTTGCAAAATCTAAACGAGATGAAATTAAAGCTTTAAGGTCTCAGCCGCAGGTCTGTACGAACACTTTCTTATAAAAACAAGACCTCTATTAGGTCAGGAGGTTTGTTCCTATGCTACAGTTTGGTAAATTTAAGCTTTCATTAAAATTGGCTCTTTAAAAAACTATATGATATATTTTCATATCAATCAAACTAGGAAAGGTTGGATATTGTTTATTGGTCAAAATAATTTCAAACGTATACACACTTAAATTTCAACGTAATCAGTACATGTGTAGTTTGCTTTCATTTCATTATTCATGCCTACTCCAATATACCAAGTAAATGGCCTTTAAAAAAGGGTGTTTGGAAAATGCAACTTATAGTCCATGGGCCAGACCAGATATTGGTACCACCAGAGGTGGCAAAACCTTTGTACTTTTTTTTGTTTGGTGGGCATATATACGTGTAAAAAGTTATGATAGCATTTCCGAATGTACAGCTTAGTCATATAATCAGCAGTTTCCATGGCAACACTACACTAAAACCGGTATTATTCAAAGAAACAGTTAAAGTCATTTAAAAATTATAAAAACACTTTTGAATGCGTAAAAATGTACAGTTTAGAATACCTTGCCATAAAGGAAAGTAATGAAATGCAAATTACATTACCATTTATAACGGTTGCCATGGTAACGACCCAAGAATAGCCTAAAATCAAGGATTTTGGAGTAATTTCAGTAACATATTAGACAATATGCCCTTTCAAGACAAATGAAAGTCCCCTTTCCAATTTAATGAAACGACTATATGACTAATACATCATATAAGCCAAGAATATGCTATTTAGTACCTTCCCATTGTTACCATGGCAACATGAATTAGCGTTAACAAGATGCCCTGTACGGTACTATATGCCATATTTTGGCTATATTTTGGCATTGGAGAGCTGTTGAAAGTTCATTTTGGTGTCTATATCCAGGTTTTCAGGCCCACAGAATAAAAGTTTAGAATACCTCACCATAAAGAAAAGTAATGAAATGCAAATTACATTACCATTTATAACGGTTGCCATAGTAACGACCCCAGAATGGCCTAAAATCAAGGATTTTGGCGTATTTTCAGTAACATATTAGACAATATGCCTTTTCAAGACAACTTAAAGTCCACTTTCCAATTCAATGAAAAACTATATGACTAATCTATCATATCAGCCAAGAATATATATAGTACATTCGCATTGTTACCATGACAACATGAATTAGAGTTAACAAGATGCCCTGTACGGTACTATATGCCATATTTTGGCGATATCTTGGGATTGGAGAGGTGTTGAAAGTTCATTTTGGTGTCTATACCCAGGTTTTCAGGCACAGGGAACACAGCTAAAGCATTATTTTGGACATTAACATAGGACATCACTGCTATTTTTCATACATTTGCATAAAATCAGAGCAAAAAGACCATAAATGTATTCTGCCACTGCATATTACAAGCTGTTTCTTAGGGTTTAGAAAGATAAAACATTGTGATGACTACATTAGATGCTAGAAAACTTCATTTGATTGTGTGCAATGTTGGAACCAGCACAGATTCATCACATTAATGACCATTTGTTTGTTATTGTATAAAAACTGTGAAGTCCCTGGGATGTATATCTCTTGGCATATGCACACTGTGGTCACCCATTGAGAAGATGTTTCAAGATGCTGGACTGAGGGACTTATGTGTAGAGTCAGGTGTCACTGATATTGGCTCTGTAGCTGGAGTGATGGAATGCTGCAAGTACAACTGTGCAGTCAAGTTGTTGTACGAGGCATAATTTATGCGACAGGCGTTGAGAGGCCTCCTACCCTGTCTAGAAACTAACCACACTGATGACCAGGTTCACCTGGAAGAAAGCCTTAGAGTCGTGAACAGCCTATGTGAATATGTTTCTCAAGCTGCTGGCTGTGATATGATTGAGAACCAGTCCTTTGAGCCCATATCTTCAAGCTGTTTAATGTCTACCTTGATTACCTGATACGGGAGAATGGGACCCTCTCGGCCTTCTGGATGTATGTGGACATCGTCGAGGTTATGCTAGGTCTGGTTCGGGCATCTAGAGAGGGTGTCTGCATGGGTGCTGCACCTCGCTTTCATTCGTGCAATGATTCCCTGTTGCTTCGCCGACGACAAACTGAACTAAGCACGCTTTCTTCCCTACTATAGTTATTATGTACAAATGTCCCGGCTGGCCAATTGATCACCCAGATGTGCATGAACAATTCATGCAGGGCCAGAGATTTTCTGTACAACTTGGTAGGACCTCTTTGGCAGAGTCGACCAGAAGATTGAAGAAACCATCAACAAGGACACACAGACCACTGGGGTGGGTGGGGGGACAAAAGGTTCAGCCTAAAGGAGCTGACATCTGAGTACAGAAGGTCAGGAGCTCATATTATTTTGAGGGAGTTGAGACATGGTCAGCAGAAACAGTTTACAGCACTTCAATCATCCGGACCTGCAACTAAGCCGGATAAGAAAAGATGAGGGTCAACTTGTCTACTGTATCCCGGCCCCACCAGATATTGCCAAAGACCTGCTGAAAGTTAACAAAGTTGGAAAAGAAGAAAAGATTGTTTGGAAAAAGAGCAACCCATGGTAAACTTTCATGACAAGATGAAAAAAGAGAGCCTGAAGACCTTTCTCAACATCAATAAAAAGCAGGCTGGTTACAAAGCTAAAGGGAATCAGGTAATCGTGAAGGCAGACCGAAACCTCTTTGGGCGCATGCATGATCATCATTGCTCACAGCAGAGCGCTATCTATTAGAAAGGTTCTAGCACGCCCACTCGGACCAATACCGTGGTCACTGGCAACAGCATTGCTCTCTGCGCAAGACAAACAGAGCTGGAGAAAATTGTGTCACCAGCAGATCTCACTCCGAAGCCTTCAGCTTGTATCATTGATAGAATGAGCCTTGTCCATAGACTCAAAGGGGGTGACAAGTCATTTGCACATCTAGCAGATGCTGCACTGACGCTAGCTCTGCATGAAGGCACTGATAGTGCCAGGACTGATGTCGTGTTCGATGTCTACAGGGATGAGTCCATCAAGAATGCTGAGAAATACAACAGAGGTTCCACCGCTGAAACACAGTGGAAGAACATTGCACCTTGTAACAACATTTTGCATGGGAAAAAATTCTGAAGAAACCCTGAAAACAAAAATAAGCCTAGATTAAATTTTTGGTCGATCAGTGGAAGCAGCCTGCAGAGAGGGAGAAGCTTCATGATAAGTCACTTTATGTAGCAAGTGGAGAAGCACTATGAAGAAATCATAACTCTGAAGACAACACAAGAGGAAGCTGACACACGAATGCTTCTTCATGCATGGCATGCTGCGGAGGATGGATACAGATCCATAGTAACCACAGCCGAAGACACAGATGTGCTGGTAATCTGTGTCTGTATTATCGTGCTGTCCCATGGTGTTACATTTTTCCATTGTGCCCTCATCGTTTCCATTCCGTATGCATACTGGTCCATTACCACTTACAGCGTGCTCGTACCAGCTAGTGTCACCGTGTTGGCCTTTCCCTCGCCGGGTCTCACCAGAGCCCCACCGGGTGGGTACCTGCTGCTTACCACCCGGAACGCAACCATAAAAGGGCCATTCGCTGAACATTCGCTTGGCCTTGGAGACGTCACACACGGTATATGAAAGCTGGACACTCACCCTAGCTACCGGTCACACTTCAGTTATCAAGTTCACGGATGTACGTCCTCATTGTTCTTCTCAACAATTAATCATAAATCTTCATAATTCTTCATAATGCCTACACATGGAAGCAGGGGCGGCTGAGCAACTAAAAAATTCGAGGGGGGGGGGGGGGCAACAAAAAAGGCACCTACAAAGGGGCACTTTAATAAAGTAATAGGTGCACTTGTCAAAGTAAAAGGGGCAATTTTCCTATGTACAAAGGGGCACTTCTGGGGTACTTCGAAACTGGGGAGGGGGCTGTGCACACCAGGCTGGTATACAGTAACAGCCCGTTGGACAAAATATGACACATCGTCACGTCACCGTTCTCACTGCCCCACGAACGGGTCCATGATTGCCTAGTACCAGCCCACCGTCCTTATACCGTCCTCTTTATAGTCCTCATACCGGGTTCTCACTGTGTGCCTCCGCTTGTGCCCACACGGCGAAAGTTTTGGGCATGCCCATAACTTTTGCCGAACTTTTGCCGGTTCTCGGCTGGTCTCTTTGGCCACTAACAGGCCCTTACCGTGCATGTTCACCGATCACTCAAAGCCCCGCCGTGTGCCCTCATCGATTTCCTCCGACCACACAAAATTTACCACACGGTGGCACAAGGTAGGCTTAGCCGGCGCAATGGGACAGCTACTGTAGCAAGAAACTGACCTGCTTTCTGAGAAGTCTGGCTGGACAAAGAACCGCATCGGGTACATTTATGTTTGCAAACTGCAAGCTTTTTGGGTGAAGATGTCTGCTAAGCTCTAACGCCTGCCTTTTCTGGCTGCGACATAGTGCGTTTGTAGGACGTGCAGGAAAGCTGGGTGCACTTAAGCTCCTGACTTTAAGCATCTTGGTGAAGAATGGGATGTTTCAACAACCCTAATAGACAAGATACAAGAGTTTGTGTGTCGAAATGTATGCGTATGCATTCACATCCACAATATGATGATACCGGATCAATGAACTCCGCTACCACCTCTTCTTTGCAAAAGGAGGAGAGGTAGAATCCAGCCAGCTACCTCCAAGCAAAGACTCTTTGCGCATGCATGTTCTTCAGGTGAACTACATGTACCAGGCTGCAATATGGCGACGCTGCCTTGTGAGTTAACCCGTAGTCAAAGATCCAACGACCTGTGGGTGGAACACAGATGGCAACGACAATCTGTCCATAGAATAGATTAGATAATAATAATAATAATACAAACGTTACTTATATAGCGCTTACCACCGAAGTCTCTAAGCGCTATACACACAAAATAGACTGATATACAATTACATCTTATACAAAACTAAAAATGCAAATAAACCTACAAATTACAATACATATGGAATACACATCAAAGGGAACAGAGTTAATCAATCATCAAACGCAATTTTGAATAAATGTGTCTTGAGACTAGTTTTGAAAAGGTTAACGGTTTGACAGTTTTTTACATTTAAAGGTAATCTGTTCCAAAGTTCAGCAGAAGCTTTGCGAAAGGAACGATTACCATAAGAGAGAGTTGACACACTGAAGTAGATACGAGGTTTAATTGTGAAGATGACCGTAAATTGCGTGAGGGTTTGTATTCCTCGATTAATTCTTGCAGATAAATTGGTGCCAATTCATGAATGCATTTATAAGTTTAAACTAAGATTTTGTACATAATGCGGTACGTCACCGGCAACCAATGCAATTCGCGAAGTACTGGGGTGATGTGTTCACAAGAACGCGTGCATGTTACAAGCCTGGCAGCAGAGTTTTGGATTCTCTGGAGTTTTGCAATGTGCGACTCCGGAAGGCCATAAAGAAGGCTGTTACATTGATCAAGACGGCATGTAATAAATGCATGTATAAGCGTTTCGATAGATTTTTTATCAAGAAAATTTCTAATACGACCTATCTTGTACAAGGCATATGAAGCTGAGCGACAAATATTTTTTATATAATCATCCATCCTAAGATCATTTTCAAAGATGACACCAAGGTTACGTGCACTTTTGACAGGTTGTATCGGAACATTAGCAATTTCAACAGATGGTAAATGGGAGGACTTTCTGAATCGAAATGTTACATGTATAACCTCAGTTTTATCCTCATTTAACTTCAAATCATTAGCAGTGGACCAAGCTTTGATATCATTTATACATCTTTCAAGTTTAGTAATAACAGAATGGTCGGAATCACGTTTCAAAACAACATAAACTTGGGTGTCATCTGCATATATCATTCGGCCTAAACCATGCGCTTCAATAATATCTTCAAGTGGTGCAGTGTACAGAGTAAATGATAAAGGGCCGATGACGGATCCCTGAGGAACACCTTCAAGTGGAACATGAGGTTTGGATAATGAGTCATTAATGACAATAGATTGTGAACGATTCATAAAGTAGGTTTTAAACCAATTCAAGGCAGTACCTGATACACCATATCTATTACGTAAGCGATCAAGAAAAACATCATGACTGATAGTATCGAAAGCCGCAGAATAGTCTAAAAGTATTAAAACAGCTTCATCACCTTGGTCCACAGCTAACAACAAATCATTATATACACGTAAAAGAGCAGTTTCAACGCTATGAGAAGATAGATAAGCAGATTGCATTTTACTACACAGATTGTTTGATGATAGATAGCCCTGAATTTGAGAAGCACAAGCACGTTCAATTGTTTTAGCAAGAAACTTAAGGTTGGCAACAGGCCGATAGTTTTTCAAAATTTCACAATCCAAATTTGGTTTCTTCAAAAGAGGAGTGATTTGTGCCGATTTCAAAACATCAGGAAATTGACCACTTTGAATAGACATGTTTATAATTTTGGTAATGACTGGTAAAAGCTCATCTAAACAGTTCTTAAGCAGCCATGTCGGCATTGGATCGAGACTACATGAAGTTGATGGAGATTTCATTATTATAACTCTGACAGTATTTTCTGATAGTGGTGAAAATTCAGGAAATGAAGAATTGCAGGAATCAAGCATGGATATGGAAACATCCGTTTTTGATGAATCCTTAAGAACATTTTTGATACTCCTAATTTTGTCTGTAAAAAAGTCAGAAAAACGTTCAGCAAGTGAAAGATCAGAATCGCCAGAAGGTAACACCTTGGGTACTTTTGGTGTGCACAATTTGTTGACTTTTTGAAATAGCTGCTTTGAATTACAACCTTCAAATTGTTTTGAATGATGGTTTTGTTTAGATTGTTTGATCATGCGATTATATTCATAACATTGGTTTTTGAAAATTTGTCTGTCAACTTCTAATTTAGAAGCAACCCAAAGTCGCTCAAGGCGTCGTAAGATCCGTTTCATTTCATGTAATTTTTCATTGAACCAAGGTGCGTTAGGACGACACCTGATTGTGCGAGTTATTAAAGGTGCGTGCTTGTCTTTAAGGTCATTTAGAACAGAGTCATATTGACAAACCAAGTTGTCCAATTCAGATGCGGGAGATTTATACAGCGGTGAATTTAATATATCAGAGCGAAAGACATTAATATCAATATCGCGAAATTTACGGAAAGAGATTTTGATTTTTGCTGGTTTTGGTCGCGCAATATTCAAATTACATATCACAGCAGAATGATCAGACGGCAAATAACTGGTAGTATTTAAATTTGAGACAAAGTTATCAGTATTTCGAGTTAGGATGAGATCAAGAGTGTGTCCATCTTTGTGGGTGGGTCCAGTTACATATTGAGTAAGTCCAGCGGAGGTTATGAGATCTGTAAAAATAGTAGCCTCTCTATCAGTCGAGTCATCTACATGAAAGTTGAAGTCTCCGGCGATGAGAAGTAAACCAGGTATAGATGCAATATCCTCCAAGAAGGTGCCAAACTCACGAAAGAAAATCGGTGCCAAATAGCACAGCACCGGAATCTGTGTTGCAATTGATGTCCTGCAAGTGTACTGTACCCGTGCCTGCAAACTTCCTGCCTCGTGAACCAACTGAAATGCACTAACATGTGCAAATTAAAGACCTTCACAAACCAGCAGGAAGATGATGAAGATAAAAAAGTGGCAAAAGTCAAGGTAGACGATTCAGACACAGACTCATGATAAAATTAAAGTGAGATGAATATATTTTGTTCCAAGAGAAATGTAGGAAACAACTTCGGCGTTCCCTTATTAACGTGTTGACTGCAGGAGTAACTTTGAGAAAGTTTGCCGAAGTGAGGATGAAAATACATGTAGTAGATGTTGCTTTCTTCTCTCTTGTCAATTCAGGATGAAAACAAAGAGAGGTGTTGCAGACAAAAGAAGAGTCGGTGACCTGTGATTGTGTGTGATCTATTTACCACAAGTCACCAGTATCTAATTTACAAATAAGCTGCCATTATCAAAGTCATGGTGACAACTTAGGGTAGGCTTAAAATTCCGGATCACATGGAAAGGACACTTGTAGGTTAAACTCGAAGATGTACTAGATATATTTTATCAGTTACATCATTTCGAACAATCAATGTAAAGTTTCAAAGGCATATACATGTTTTTTTCTGGCGTTGAGAATGTGAATTAATTTGTGTCCAAATGGACTACCTAAATTCAATCACACCTTTCTTTCAAAGAGAGTAAACAAAAAATAGGAAAGAGAGGGTGTGACAAAATAGTTTCTGAGACTTCGTGCAAACCGCCTGTAATATTTCTGCCCAAAGAAGGCGTTTTGATAAACAGACACAAATTTTCAGGCATTCATATTTACCTTTGACTCATTTATTCTCATTTTGCTCGTAGTATTCTTCGGGACAGTTTTGATACAAGAGCAAGCAAATGGTCATTAATGTGATGAATCTGTGCTGGTTCCAGCATTGCATACAATCAAATGAAGTTTTCTAGCATCTAATGTAGTCATGACAATGTTATATCTTTCTAAAACCTAAGAAACAGCTTGTAATATGCAGTGGCAGAATACTTTTATGGTCATTTTGCTCTGATTTTATGCAAACGTATGATGTCCTATTATATGTAATGTCCCAAACAAAGCTTTAGCTGTGTTCCCTGTGCCTGAAAACCTGGGTATAGACACCAAAATGAACTTTCAACACCTCTCCAATCCCAAGATATCGCCAAAATATGGCATATAGTACCGTACAGGGCATCTTGTAAACTATAATTCATGTTGCCATGGTAATAATGGGAATGTACTACACTGTATATAACATATTCTTGGCTTATATGATAGATTAGTCATATAGTTTTTCAATAATTTGGAAAGGGGACTTTAACTTGTCTTGAATGAGTATATTGTGTAATATATTACTGAAATTACTCCAAAATCCTTGATTTTAGGCTATTCTGGGGTCGTTGTTATAGCAACCGTTATAAATGGTAATATAATTTGCATTTCATTACTTTTCTTCATGGTGAGGTATTCTAAACTTTTATTTTGTGGGCCTGAAAACCTGGGTATCAGTAGACACCAAAATGAACTTTCAACAGCCCTCCAATCCCAAGATATAGCCAAAATATGGCATATAGTACCGTACAGGGCATCTTGTTAACTCTAATTCATGTTGCCATGGTAACAATGGGAATGTACTATATAGCATATTCTTGGCTTATATGATGTATTAGTCATATAGTTGTGTCATTATTTTGAAAAGGGGACTTTAACTTGTCTCGAATGAGTATATTGTGTAATATATTACTGAAATTACTCCAAAATCCTTGATTTTAGGCTCTTCTTGGGTCGTTACCATGGCAACCGTTATAAATGGTGATGTAAATTGCATTTCATTGCTTTCCTTGATGGTGAGGTATTCTAAACTGTACATTTTTACGCATTCAAAAGTGTTTTTATAATTTTTAAATGACTTTAACTGTTTCTTTGAATAATACCAGTTTTAGTGTAGTGTTGCCATGGAAACTGCTGATTATATGACTAAGCTGCCAGTCTGGAAATGCTATCATATCAAAATATTATGTATAGATATAGGGCATTTCAAAATGCATAAGTAGATCTTGCCACCTTGAGTGGTACCAATAACCCAAATTTCTGGTCTTGGCCCATGGACTATTACATACATGCATGTGCACCATGGCATATAACCATTACTGCTCTTTCTGTCTACCAATGACCGTCTCCATGCAGTTATATTAGTACACACATACCTTTATGGATGATGCCTTTGCTTTCAATGTAGAGTAGAACTCCTCACGTAAATCTCCTCCATCGAGTGTCAAGTCAGTCAAGTTTGGCATAGAACACAGTGCTTCTGATATGTGATGTGATGAGGCTAGTGTGGGACACTCATGA
The DNA here is from genome assembly GCA_035222895.1 of Strongylocentrotus droebachiensis. Lineage (NCBI taxonomy): Eukaryota > Metazoa > Echinodermata > Echinoidea > Camarodonta > Strongylocentrotidae > Strongylocentrotus > Strongylocentrotus droebachiensis. Next base: position 71,263 of record JAVYIG010005028.1, read on the forward strand.
TTAGTCAGGTCGAGAGTCTGGACCTGCATTCATGGTGAATATAGTTGAGCAGCACGTCTTAAATAGATATATTTTATTTACAAATTTCTCACTGTATTCCTACATTTTACACATATTCTAGTAATTACACACTTGCATTCAAGATAACATTCTAAACAAATGATGAAATAGGTTTTATTTTCAAAATTAATTCTCGACTATTCAGAAAAAAGGAAACATTAAAGTGTCTATCGAGAGGATAATTTACTAAGAGTGATTTAAAAAAAAATTATATATGTATTATTTAGAGGGAGTGCAACCTGTCGGTATTTATAAGTCATATTTCTACTAACACTGAAATTAATAATATTGAGAAATATCCATTCGCTTTTAATGCATTAAAGGTACTCATAATAATAGTGGCTATTTGTATAGCGCACATGTGTTCCTTTCGGTGCTCATGGCGCTTAGAGAAAAATACATGTAACAAACATAAGAAAAGAAAACTCAAAAAACAAAACGAAATTCTCATGGACATAGCCAATTAGAATATTGCAATAATAACGACTAAAAAAAAGGAGTTTTCAGATTTGATTTAAATGTTTCTGTTGACGACAGTTGACGTGTTTGTAGAAGGAGCTCGTTCCAGAGTTTTGGACCCATGGCTGAGAAAGCCCGATCACCACAAACATGTTTGATTCTAGGTGTATGAAGCAATAGTACATGTATATCTCATGACGAGCGAAGACTTTGTGTGGGATTGTATTTGGAATCAGAGTTGCTCAGGTATGTGGGGGAATTTAGAGAGTAAACTGAATGATGTACTAGTAACAGAATTTTAAAGATAATCCTTTTGTCAACTATCAACCAACGAAGAGAACGGAGAATTGGTGATATGGATTCTATTTTTTTTAGTAAATGTGATAAGGTGGGCTGCAGAGTTTTGTAGTCGTTGAAATGTTGTGACATCTTTTTTTTTAAGGTTACAGAACAATGAATTTGCAAAATCTAAACGAGATGAAATTAAAGCATTAAGGTCTCAGCCGCATGTCTGTACGAACACTTTCTTTTGAAACAAGACCTCTATTAGGTCAGGAGGTTTGTTCCTATGGTACAGTTTGGTAAATTTAAGCCTTCATTATAATTGGCTCTTTTAAAAACTATATGATATATTTTCATATCAATCAAACAAGGAAAAGGTTGGATATTGTTTATTGGTCAAAATAATTTCAAACGTATACACACTTAAATTTCAACGTAATCAGTACATGTGTAGTTTGCTTTCATTTCATTATTCATGCCTACTCCAATATACCAAGTAAATGACCTTTAAAAAAGGGTGTTTGGAAAATGCAACTTATATACATGCATGTGCACCATGGCATATAACCATTACTGCTCTTTCTGTCTACCAATGACCGTCTTCATGCAGTTATATTAGTACACACATACCTTTATGGATGATTCCTTTGCTTTCAATGTAGAGTAGAACTCCTCACGTAAATCTCCTCCATCGAGTGTCAAGTCAGTCAAGTTTGGCATAGAACACAGTGCTTCTGATAGGTGATGTGATGAGGCTAGTGTGGGACACTCATGATTAGTCAGGTCGAGAGTCTGGACCTGCATTCATGGTGAATATAGTTGAGCAGCACGTCTTAAATAGATATATTTTATTTACAAATTTCTCACTGTATTCCTACATTTTACACATATTCCAGTAATTACACACTTGCATTCAAGATAACATTCTAAACAAATGATGAAATAGGTTTTATTTTCAAAATTAATTCTCGACTATTCAGAAAAAAGGAAACATTAAAGTGTCTATCGAGAGGATAATTTACTAAGAGTGATTTTTTTTAAAAATTCTATATGTATTCTTTACAGGGAGTGCAACCTGTTTGCATTTATAAGTCATATTCCTACTAACACTGAAATTAATAATATTCAGAAATATCCATTCGCTATTAATGCATTAAAGGTACTCATAATAATAGTTACTACTTGTTTAGCGCACATCTCTCCTTTCGGTGCTCATGGCGCTTAGAGAAAAATACATGTAACAAACATAAGAAAAGTAAAACTAAAAAAACAAACCAAACTTCTCATGGACATAGTCAATTAGAATATTGCAATAATAACGACCCAAAAAAAAGTTTTCAGATTTGATTTAAATGTTTCTGTTGACGACAGTTGACGTGTTTATAGAAGGAGCTCGTTCCAGAGTTTTGGACCCATGGCTGAGAAAGCCCGATCACCCCAAACATGTTTGATTCTAGGTGTATGAAGCAATAGTGTATCTCATGACGAGCGAAGACTTTGTGTGGGATTGTATTTGGAACCAGAGTTGCTCAGGTATGTGGGGGAATTAAGAGAGTAAACTGAATGATGTACTAGTAACAGAATTTTAAAGATAATCCTTTTGTCAACTATCAACCAACGAAGAGAACGGAGAATTGGTGATATGGATTCTATTTTTTTTAGTAAATGTGATAAGGCAGGCTGCAGAGTTTTGTAGTCGTTGAAATGATGTGACATCTTTTTTTTTAAGGTTACAGAACAATGAATTTGCAAAATCTAAACGAGATGAAATTAAAGCATTAAGGTCTCAGCCGCAGGTCTGTACGAACACTTTCTTATGAAACAAGACCTCTATTAGGTCAGGAGGTTTGTTCCTATGCTACAGTTTGGTAAATTTAAGCCTTCATTATAATTGGCTCTTTAAAAAACTATATGATATATTTTCATATCAATCAAACAAGGAAAAGGTTGGATATTGTTTATTGGTCAAAATAATTTCAAACGTATACACACTTAAATTTCAACGTAATCAATACATGTGTAGTTTGCTTTCATTTCATTATTCATGCCTACTCCAATATACCAAGTAAATGACCTTTAAAAAAGAGTGTTTGGAAAATGCAACTTATATACATGCATGTGCACCATGTTACATAACCATTAGTGATATTTCTGTCTACCAATGACCGTCACCATGCAGTTACATTAGTACACACATACCTGTATTGATGATGCCTTTGCTTCCAATGTAAAGTAGAACTCCTCACTTAAATCCCCTCCATCGAGTGTCAAGTCAGTCAAGTGTGGCATAGAACATAGTGCTTCTGATAGGTGATGTGACGAGGCTGGTGTGGAACACGTGTGATTAGTCAGGTTGAGAGTCTGGACCTGCATTCATGGTGAATATAGTTAAGCAGTACGTCTTGAATAGATATATCTTATTTACTAATGTTCTCACTGTATTTGTACATTTTACACACATTCCATTAATTACATACTTGCATTCAAGATAACATTCTAAACAAATGATGAAATAGGTTTTATTTTCAAAATTAATTCTCGACTATTCAGAAAAAAGGAAACATTAAAGTGTCTATCGAGAGGATAATTTACTAAGAGTGATTTCTTTTTAATTCTATATGTATTCTTTAGAGGGAGTGCAACCTGTTTGCATTCATAAGTCATATTCCTACTAACACTGAAATTAATAATATTCAGTAATATTAATTCGCTATTAATGCATTAAAGGTACTCATAATAATAGTGGCTACTTGTTTAGCGCACATGTCCTCCTTTCGGTGCTCATGGCGCTTAGAGAAAAATACATGTAACAAACATAGGAAAAGAAAACTCAAAAAACAAACCGAAATTCTCATGGACATAGTCAATTAGAATATTGCAATAATAACGACTAAATTAAAAAGTTTTCAGATTTGATTTAAATGTTTCTGTTGACGACAGTTGACGTGTTTTTAGAAGGAGCTCGTTCCAGAGTTTTGGACCCATGGCTAAGAAAGCCCGATCACCCCAAACATGTTTGATTCTAGGTGTATGAAGCAATAGTGTATCTCATGACGAGCGAAGACTTTGTGTGGGATTGTATTTGGAACCAGAGTTGCTCAGATATGTGGGTGAATTAAGAGAGTAAACTGAATGATGTACTAGTAACAGAATTTTAAAGATAATCCTTTTGTCAACTGGCAACCAATGAAGAGAACGGAGAATTGGTGATATGAATTCTATTTTTTTAGTAAATGTTATAAGGCGGGCTGCAGAGTTTTGTAGTCGTTGAAATGTTGTGACATCTTTTTTTGGAAGGTTACAGAACAATGAATTTGCAAAATCTAAACGAGATGAAATTAAAGCTTTAAGGTCTCAGCCGCAGGTCTGTACGAACACTTTCTTATGAAACAAGACCTCTATTAGGTCAGGAGGTTTGTTCGTATGCTACAGTTTGGTAAATTTAAGCTTTCATTAAAATTGGCTCTTTAAAAAACTATATGATATATTTTCATATCAATCAAACTAGGAAAGGTTGGATATTGTTTATTGGTCAAAATAATTTCAAACGTATACACACTTAAATTTCAACGTAATCAATACATGTGTAGTTTGCTTTCATTTCATTATTCATGCCTACTCCAATATACCAAGTAAATGACCTTTAAAAAAGGGTGTTTGGAAAATGCAACTATCATACATGTGCACAATGGCATATAACCATTACTGCTCTTTCTGTCTACCAATGCCGTCTCCATGCAGTTAAATTAGTACACACTTACCTTTATGGATGATGCCTTTGCTTTCAATGTAGAGTAGAACTCCTCACGTAAATCTCCTCCATCGAGTGTCAAGTCAGTCAAGTTTGGCATAGAACACAGTGCCTCTGATAGGTGATGTGATGAGGCTGGTGTGGGACACTTGTGATTAGTCAGGTTGAGAGTCTGGACCTGCATTCATGGTGGATATAGTTAAGCAGTACGTCTTGAATAGATATATCTTATTTATCAATTTCTCACTGTATTCGTACATCTTACACAAATTCTATTAATTATATACTTGCATTCGTGATAACATTCTAAACAAATGATGAAATCATTTTTATTGTCAAATTAAATTCTCGTCTATTCAGGAAAAAAACATATTAAAGTGTCTATCGAGAGGATAATTTACTAAGAGTGATTTTTTTTTTAATTCTATATGTATTCTTTACAGGGAGTGCAATCTGTTTGCATTTATAAGTCATATTCCTACTAACACTGAAATTAATAATATTCAGAAATATCCTTTCGCTATTAATGCATTAAAGGTACTCATAAGAATAGTGACTACTTGTTTAGCGCACATGTCCTCCTTTCGGTGCTCATGGCGCTTAGAGAAAAATACATGTAACAAACATAAGAAAAGAAAACTCAAAAAACAAACCGAAATTCTCATGGACATAGTCAATTAGAATATTGCAATAATAACGACCAAAAAAAAAGTTTTCAGATTTGATTTAAATGTTTCTGTTGACGACAGTTGACGTGTTTGTAGAAGGAGCTCGTTCCAGAGTTTTGGACCCATGGCTGAGAAAGCCCGATCACCCCAAACATGTTTGATTCTTGGTGTATGAAGCAATAGTGTATCTCATGACGAGCGAAGACTTTGTGTGGGATTGTATTTGGAACCAGAGTTGCTCAGGTATGTGGGGGAATTAAGAGAGTAAACTGAATGATGTACTAGTAACATAATTTTAAAGATAATCCTTTTGTCAACTGGCAACCAACGAAGAGAACGGAGAATTGGTGATATGGATTCTATTTTTTTTAGTAAATGTGATAAGGAAGGCTCTAGAGTTTTGTAGTGGTTGAAATGTTGTGACATCTTTTTTTGGAAGGTTACAGAACAATGAATTTGCAAAATCTAAACGAGATGAAATTAAAGCTTTAAGGTCTCAGCCGCAGGTCTGTACGAACACTTTCTTATGAAACAAGACCTCTATTAGGTCAGGAGGTTTGTTCCTATGCTACAGTTTGGTAAATTTAAGCTTTCATTAAAATTGGCTCTTTAAAAAACTATATGATATATTTTCATATCAATCAAACTAGGAAAGGTTGGATATTGTTTATTGGTCAAAATAATTTCAAACGTATACACACTTAAATTTCAACGTAATCAGTACATGTGTAGTTTGCTTTCATTTCATTATTCATGCCTACTCCAATATACCAAGTAAATGGCCTTAAAAAAGAGTGTTTGGAAAATACAACTTAGATTACATGTGCACCATGGCACATAACCATTAGTGATCTTTCTGTCTTCCAATGACCGTCACCATGCAGTTACATTAGTACACACATACCTGTATTGATGATGCCTTTGCTTCCAATGTAAAGTAGAACTCCTCACGTAAATCCCCTCCATCGAGTGTCAAGTCAGTCAAGTGTGGCATAGAACACAGTGCCTCTGATAGGTGATGTGACGAGGCTGATGTGGAACACTTGTGATTAGTCAGGTTGAGAGTCTGGACCTGCATTCATGGTGAATATAGTTAAGCAGTACGTCTTGAATAGATATATCTTATTTACTGATGTTCTCACTGTATTTGTACATTTTACACACATTCCATTAATTACATACTTGCATTCAAGATAACATTCTAAACAAATGATGAAATAGGTTTTATTTTCAAAATTAATTCTCGACTATTCAGAAAAAAGGAAACATTAAAGTGTCTATCGAGAGGATAATTTACTAAGAGTGATTTTTTTTTAATTCTATATGTATTCTTTAGAGGGAGTGCAACCTGTTTGCATTCATAAGTCATATTCCTACTAACACTGAAATTAATAATATTCAGTAATATTCATTCGCTATTAATGCATTAAAGGTACTCATAATAATAGTGGCTATTTGTATAGCGCACATGTGTTCCTTTCGGTGCTCATGGCGCTTAGAGAAAAATACATGTAACAAACATAAGAAAAGAAAACTCAAAAAACAAAACGAAATTCTCATGGACATAGTTAATTAGAATATTGCAATAATAACGACTAAAAAAAAAGGAGTTTTCAGATTTGATTTAAATGTTTCTGTTGACGACAGTTGACGTGTTTGTAGAAGGAGCTCGTTCCAGAGTTTTGGACCCATGGCTGAGAAAGCCCGATCACCCCAAACATGTTTGATTCTAGGTGTATGAAGCAATAGTGTATCTCATGACGAGCGAAGACTTTGTGTGGGATTGTATTTGGAATCAGAGTTGCTCAGGTATGTGGGGGAATTAAGAGAGTAAACTGAGTGATGTACTAGTAACAGAATTTTAAAGATAATCCTTTTGTCAACTATCAACCAACGAAGAGAACGGAGAATTGGTGATATGGATTCTATTTTTTTTAGTAAATGTGATAAGGCGGGCTGCAGAGTTTTGTAGTCGTTGAAATGATGTGACATCTTTTTTTTTAAGGTTACAGAACAATGAATTTGCAAAATCTAAACGAGATGAAATTAAAGCATTAAGGTCTCAGCCGCAGGTCTGTACGAACACTTTCTTATGAAACAAGACCTCTATTAGGTCAGGAGGTTTGTTCCTATGGTACAGTTTGGTAAATTTAAGCCTTCATTATAATTGGCTCTTTAAAAAACTATATGATATATTTTCATATCAATCAAACAAGGAAAAGTTTGGATATTGTTTATTGGTCAAAATAATTTCAAACGTATACACACTTAAATTTCAACGTAATCAATACATGTGTAGTTTGCTTTCATTTCATTATTCATGCCTACTCCAATATACCAAGTAAATGACCTTTAAAAAAGGGTGTTTGGAAAATGCAACTATCATACATGTGCACAATGGCATATAACCATTACTGCTCTTTCTGTCTACCAATGCCGTCTCCATGCAGTTAAATTAGTACACACTTACCTTTATGGATGATGCCTTTGCTTTCAATGTAGAGTAGAACTCCTCACGTAAATCTCCTCCATCGAGTGTCAAGTCAGTCAAGTTTGGCATAGAACACAGTGCCTCTGATAGGTGATGTGATGAGGCTGGTGTGGGACACTTGTGATTAGTCAGGTTGAGAGTCTGGACCTGCATTCATGGTGGATATAGTTAAGCAGTACGTCTTGAATAGATATATCTTATTTATCAATTTCTCACTGTATTCGTACATCTTACACAAATTCTATTAATTACATACTTGCATTCGTGATAACATTCTAAACAAATGATGAAATCATTTTTATTGTCAAATTAAATTCTCGTCTATTCAGGAAAAAAACACATTAAAGTGTCTATCGAGAGGATAATTTACTAAGAGTGATTTTTTTTAAAATTCTATATGTATTCTTTACAGGGAGTGCAATCTGTTTGCATTTATAAGTCATATTCCTACTAACACTGAAATTAATAATATTCAGAAATATCCATTCGCTATTAATGCATTAAAGGTACTCATAATAATAGTGACTACTTGTTTAGCGCATATGTCCTCCTTTCGGTGCTCATGGCGCTTAGAGAAAATACATGTAACAAACATAAGAAAAGAAAACTCAAAAAACAAAACGAAATTCTCATGGACATAGTTAATTAGAATATTGCAATAATAACGACTAAAAAAAAGGAGTTTTCAGATTTGATTTAAATGTTTCTGTTGACGACAGTTGACGTGTTTGTAGAAGGAGCTCGTTCCAGAGTTTTGGACCCATGGCTGAGAAAGCCCGATCACCCCAAACATGTTTGATTCTAGGTGTATGAAGCAATAGTGTATCTCATGACGAGCGAAGACTTTGTGTGGGATTGTATTTGGAACCAGAGTTGCTCAGGTATGTGGGGGAATTAAGAGAGTAAACTGAATGATGTACTAGTAACATAATTTTAAAGATAATCCTTTTGTCAACTGGCAACCAACGAAGAGAACGGAGAATTGGTGATATGGATTCTATTTTTTTTAGTAAATGTGATAAGGCAGGCTGTAGAGTTTTGTAGTCGTTGAAATGTGGTGACATCTTTTTTTGGAAGGTTACAGAACAATGAATTTGCAAAATCTAAACGAGATGAAATTAAAGCTTTAAGGTCTCAGCCGCAGGTCTGTACGAACACTTTCTTATGAAACAAGACCTCTATTAGGTCAGGAGGTTTGTTCCTATGCTACAGTTTGGTAAATTTAAGCTTTCATTAAAATTGGCTCTTTAAAAAACTATATGATATATTTTCTAATCAATCAAACTAGGAAAGGTTGGATATTGTTTATTGGTCAAAATAATTTCAAACGTATACACACTTAAATTTCAACGTAATCAGTACATGTGTAGTTTGCTTTCATTTCATTATTCATGCCTACTCCAATATACCAAGTAAATGGCCTTAAAAAAGAGTGTTTGGAAAATGCAACTTAGATTACATGTGCACCATGGCACATAACCATTAGTGATCTTTCTGTCTTCCAATGACCGTCACCATGCAGTTACATTAGTACACACATACCTGTATTGATGATGCCTTTGCTTCCAATGTAAAGTAGAACTCCTCACGTAAATCCCCTCCATCGAGTGTCAAGTCAGTCAAGTGTGGCATAGAACACAGTGCCTCTGATAGGTGATGTGACGAGGCTGATGTGGAACACTTGTGATTAGTCAGGTTGAGAGTCTGGACCTGCATTCATGGTGAATATAGTTAAGCAGTACGTCTTGAATAGATATATCTTATTTACTGATGTTCTCACTGTATTTGTACATTTTACACACATTCCATTAATTACATACTTGCATTCAAGATAACATTCTAAACAAATGATGAAATAGGTTTTATTTTCAAAATTAATGCTCGACTATTCAGAAAAAAGGAAACATTAAAGTGTCTATCGAGAGGATAATTTACTAAGAGTGATTTTTTTTAAATTCTATATGTATTCTTTAGAGGGAGTGCAACCTGTTTGCATTCATAAGTCATATTCCTACTAACACTGAAATTAATAATATTCAGTAATATTCATTCGCTATTAATGCATTAAAGGTACTCATAATAATAGTGGCTATTTGTATAGCGCACATGTGTTCCTCTCGGTGCTCATGGCGCTTAGAGAAAAATACATGTAACAAACATAAGAAAAGAAAACTCAAAAAACAAAACGAAATTCTCATGGACATAGTTAATTAGAATATTGCAATAATAACGACTAAAAAAAAAGGAGTTTTCAGATTTGATTTAAATGTTTCTGTTGACGACAGTTGACGTGTTTGTAGAAGGAGCTCGTTCCAGAGTTTTGGACCCATGGCTGAGAAAGCCCGATCACCCCAAACATGTTTGATTCTAGGTGTATGAAGCAATAGTGTATCTCATGACGAGCGAAGACTTTGTGTGGGATTTTTTTGGAACCAGAGTTGCTCAGGTATGTGGGGGAATTAAGAGAGTAAACTGAATGATGTACTAGTAACATAATTTTAAAGATAATCCTTTTGTCAACTGGCAACCAACGAAGAGAACGGAGAATTGGTGATATGGATTCTATTTTTTTTTAGTAAATGTGATAAGGCAGGCTGTAGAGTTTTGTAGTCGTTGAAATGTGGTGACATCTTTTTTTGGAAGGTTACAGAACAATGAATTTGCAAAATCTAAACGAGATGAAATTAAAGCTTTAAGGTCTCAGCCGCAGGTCTGTACGAACACTTTCTTATGAAACAAGACCTCTATTAGGTCAGGAGGTTTGTTCCTATGCTACAGTTTGGTAAATTTAAGCTTTCATTAAAATTGGCTCTTTAAAAAACTATATGATATATTTTCATATCAATCAAACTAGGAAAGGTTGGATATTGTTTATTGGTCAAAATAATTTCAAACGTATACACACTTAAATTTCAACGTAATCAGTACATGTGTAGTTTGCTTTCATTTCATTATTCATGGCTATTCCAATATACCAAGTAAATGACCTTTAAAAAAGAGTGTTTGGAAAATGCAACTTATATACATGCATGTGCACCATGTTACATAACCATTAGTGATATTTCTGTCTACCAATGACCGTCACCATGCAGTTACATTAGTACACACATACCTGTATTGATGATGCCTTTGCTTCCAATGTAAAGTAGAACTCCTCACTTAAATCCCCTCCATCGAGTGTCAAGTCAGTCAAGTGTGGCATAGAACATAGTGCTTCTGATAGGTGATGTGACGAGGCTGGTGTGGAACACGTGTGATTAGTCAGGTTGAGAGTCTGGACCTGCATTCATGGTGAATATAGTTAAGCAGTACGTCTTGAATAGATATATCTTATTTACTAATGTTCTCACTGTATTTGTACATTTTACACACATTCCATTAATTACATACTTGCATTCAAGATAACATTCTAAACAAATGATGAAATAGGTTTTATTTTCAAAATTAATTTTCGACTATTCAGAAAAAAGGAAACATTAAAGTGTCTATCGAGAGGATAATTTACTAAGAGTGATTTTTTTTTAATTCTATATGTATTCTTTAGAGGGAGTGCAACCTGTTTGCATTCATAAGTCATATTCCTACTAACACTGAAATTAATAATATTCAGTAATATTAATTCGCTATTAATGCATTAAAGGTACTCATAATAATAGTGGCTACTTGTTTAGCGCACATGTCCTCCTTTCGGTGCTCATGGCGCTTAGAGAAAAATACATGTAACAAACATAGGAAAAGAAAACTCAAAAAACAAACCGAAATTCTCATGGACATAGTCAATTAGAATATTGCAATAATAACGACTAAATTAAAAAGTTTTCAGATTTGATTTAAATGTTTCTGTTGACGACAGTTGACGTGTTTTTAGAAGGAGCTCGTTCCAGAGTTTTGGACCCATGGCTAAGAAAGCCCGATCACCCCAAACATGTTTGATTCTAGGTGTATGAAGCAATAGTGTATCTCATGACGAGCGAAGACTTTGTGTGGGATTGTATTTGGAACCAGAGTTGCTCAGATATGTGGGTGAATTAAGAGAGTAAACTGAATGATGTACTAGTAACATAATTTTAAAGATAATCCTTTTGTCAACTGGCAACCAACGAAGAGAACGGAGAATTGGTGATATGGATTCTATTTTTTTTAGTAAATGTGATAAGGCAGGCTGTAGAGTTTTGTAGTCGTTGAAATGTGGTGACATCTTTTTTTGGAAGGTTACAGAACAATGAATTTGCAAAATCTAAACGAGATGAAATTAAAGCTTTAAGGTCTCAGCCGCAGGTCTGTACGAACACTTTCTTATGAAACAAGACCTCTATTAGGTCAGGAGGTTTGTTCCTATGCTACAGTTTGGTAAATTTAAGCTTTCATTAAAATTGGCTCTTTAAAAAACTATATGATATATTTTCTAATCAATCAAACTAGGAAAGGTTGGATATTGTTTATTGGTCAAAATAATTTCAAACGTATACACACTTAAATTTCAACGTAATCAGTACATGTGTAGTTTGCTTTCATTTCATTATTCATGCCTACTCCAATATACCAAGTAAATGGCCTTAAAAAAGAGTGTTTGGAAAATGCAACTTAGATTACATGTGCACCATGGCACATAACCATTAGTGATCTTTCTGTCTTCCAATGACCGTCACCATGCAGTTACATTAGTACACACATACCTGTATTGATGATGCCTTTGCTTCCAATGTAAAGTAGAACTCCTCACGTAAATCCCCTCCATCGAGTGTCAAGTCAGTCAAGTGTGGCATAGAACACAGTGCCTCTGATAGGTGATGTGACGAGGCTGATGTGGAACACTTGTGATTAGTCAGGTTGAGAGTCTGGACCTGCATTCATGGTGAATATAGTTAAGCAGTACGTCTTGAATAGATATATCTTATTTACTGATGTTCTCACTGTATTTGTACATTTTACACACATTCCATTAATTACATACTTGCATTCAAGATAACATTCTAAACAAATGATGAAATAGGTTTTATTTTCAAAATTAATGCTCGACTATTCAGAAAAAAGGAAACATTAAAGTGTCTATCGAGAGGATAATTTACTAAGAGTGATTTTTTTTAAATTCTATATGTATTCTTTAGAGGGAGTGCAACCTGTTTGCATTCATAAGTCATATTCCTACTAACACTGAAATTAATAATATTCAGTAATATTCATTCGCTATTAATGCATTAAAGGTACTCATAATAATAGTGGCTATTTGTATAGCGCACATGTGTTCCTCTCGGTGCTCATGGCGCTTAGAGAAAAATACATGTAACAAACATAAGAAAAGAAAACTCAAAAAACAAAACGAAATTCTCATGGACATAGTTAATTAGAATATTGCAATAATAACGACTAAAAAAAAAGGAGTTTTCAGATTTGATTTAAATGTTTCTGTTGACGACAGTTGACGTGTTTGTAGAAGGAGCTCGTTCCAGAGTTTTGGACCCATGGCTGAGAAAGCCCGATCACCCCAAACATGTTTGATTCTAGGTGTATGAAGCAATAGTGTATCTCATGACGAGCGAAGACTTTGTGTGGGATTTTTTTGGAACCAGAGTTGCTCAGGTATGTGGGGGAATTAAGAGAGTAAACTGAATGATGTACTAGTAACATAATTTTAAAGATAATCCTTTTGTCAACTGGCAACCAACGAAGAGAACGGAGAATTGGTGATATGGATTCTATTTTTTTTTAGTAAATGTGATAAGGCAGGCTGTAGAGTTTTGTAGTCGTTGAAATGTGGTGACATCTTTTTTTGGAAGGTTACAGAACAATGAATTTGCAAAATCTAAACGAGATGAAATTAAAGCTTTAAGGTCTCAGCCGCAGGTCTGTACGAACACTTTCTTATGAAACAAGACCTCTATTAGGTCAGGAGGTTTGTTCCTATGCTACAGTTTGGTAAATTTAAGCTTTCATTAAAATTGGCTCTTTAAAAAACTATATGATATATTTTCATATCAATCAAACTAGGAAAGGTTGGATATTGTTTATTGGTCAAAATAATTTCAAACGTATACACACTTAAATTTCAACGTAATCAGTACATGTGTAGTTTGCTTTCATTTCATTATTCATGGCTATTCCAATATACCAAGTAAATGACCTTTAAAAAAGAGTGTTTGGAAAATGCAACTTATATACATGCATGTGCACCATGTTACATAACCATTAGTGATATTTCTGTCTACCAATGACCGTCACCATGCAGTTACATTAGTACACACATACCTGTATTGATGATGCCTTTGCTTCCAATGTAAAGTAGAACTCCTCACTTAAATCCCCTCCATCGAGTGTCAAGTCAGTCAAGTGTGGCATAGAACATAGTGCTTCTGATAGGTGATGTGACGAGGCTGGTGTGGAACACGTGTGATTAGTCAGGTTGAGAGTCTGGACCTGCATTCATGGTGAATATAGTTAAGCAGTACGTCTTGAATAGATATATCTTATTTACTAATGTTCTCACTGTATTTGTACATTTTACACACATTCCATTAATTACATACTTGCATTCAAGATAACATTCTAAACAAATGATGAAATAGGTTTTATTTTCAAAATTAATTTTCGACTATTCAGAAAAAAGGAAACATTAAAGTGTCTATCGAGAGGATAATTTACTAAGAGTGATTTTTTTTTAATTCTATATGTATTCTTTAGAGGGAGTGCAACCTGTTTGCATTCATAAGTCATATTCCTACTAACACTGAAATTAATAATATTCAGTAATATTAATTCGCTATTAATGCATTAAAGGTACTCATAATAATAGTGGCTACTTGTTTAGCGCACATGTCCTCCTTTCGGTGCTCATGGCGCTTAGAGAAAAATACATGTAACAAACATAGGAAAAGAAAACTCAAAAAACAAACCGAAATTCTCATGGACATAGTCAATTAGAATATTGCAATAATAACGACTAAATTAAAAAGTTTTCAGATTTGATTTAAATGTTTCTGTTGACGACAGTTGACGTGTTTTTAGAAGGAGCTCGTTCCAGAGTTTTGGACCCATGGCTAAGAAAGCCCGATCACCCCAAACATGTTTGATTCTAGGTGTATGAAGCAATAGTGTATCTCATGACGAGCGAAGACTTTGTGTGGGATTGTATTTGGAACCAGAGTTGCTCAGATATGTGGGTGAATTAAGAGAGTAAACTGAATGATGTACTAGTAACAGAATTTTAAAGATAATCCTTTTGTCAACTGGCAACCAATGAAGAGAACGGAGAATTGGTGATATGAATTCTATTTTTTTAGTAAATGTTATAAGGCGGGCTGCAGAGTTTTGTAGTCGTTGAAATGTTGTGACATCTTTTTTTGGAAGGTTACAGAACAATGAATTTGCAAAATCTAAACGAGATGAAATTAAAGCTTTAAGGTCTCAGCCGCAGGTCTGTACGAACACTTTCTTATGAAACAAGACCTTTATTAGGTCAGGAGGTTTGTTCCTATGCTACAGTTTGGTAAATTTAAGCTTTCATTAAAATTGGCTCTTTAAAAAACTATATGATATATTTTCATATCAATCAAACAAGGAAAAGTTTGGATATTGTTTATTGGTCAAAATAATTTCAAACGTATACACACTTAAATTTCAACGTAATCAATACATGTGTAGTTTGCTTTCATTTCATTATTCATGGCTATTCCAATATACCAAGTAAATGACCTTTAAAAAAGAGTGTTTGGAAAATGCAACTTATATACATGCATGTGCACCATGTTACATAACCATTAGTGATATTTCTGTCTACCAATGACCGTCACCATGCAGTTACATTAGTACACACATACCTGTATTGATGATGCCTTTGCTTCCAATGTAAAGTAGAACTCCTCACTTAAATCCCCTCCATCGAGTGTCAAGTCAGTCAAGTGTGGCATAGAACATAGTGCTTCTGATAGGTGATGTGACGAGGCTGGTGTGGAACACGTGTGATTAGTCAGGTTGAG
The DNA here is from genome assembly GCA_035222895.1 of Strongylocentrotus droebachiensis. NCBI lineage: Eukaryota > Metazoa > Echinodermata > Echinoidea > Camarodonta > Strongylocentrotidae > Strongylocentrotus > Strongylocentrotus droebachiensis. The sequence continues at coordinate 86,947 of JAVYIG010005028.1, forward strand.
AGTCTGGACCTGCATTCATGGTGAATATAGTTAAGCAGTACGTCTTGAATAGATATATCTTATTTACTAATGTTCTCACTGTATTTGTACATTTTACACACATTCCATTAATTACATACTTGCATTCAAGATAACATTCTAAACAAATGATGAAATAGGTTTTATTTTCAAAATTAATTTTCGACTATTCAGAAAAAAGGAAACATTAAAGTGTCTATCGAGAGGATAATTTACTAAGAGTGATTTTTTTTAAATTCTATATGTATTCTTTAGAGGGAGTGCAACCTGTTTGCATTCATAAGTCATATTCCTACTAACACTGAAATTAATAATATTCAGTAATATTAATTCGCTATTAATGCATTAAAGGTACTCATAATAATAGTGGCTACTTGTTTAGCGCACATGTCCTCCTTTCGGTGCTCATGGCGCTTAGAGAAAAATACATGTAACAAACATAGGAAAAGAAAACTCAAAAAACAAACCGAAATTCTCATGGACATAGTCAATTAGAATATTGCAATAATAACGACTAAATTAAAAAGTTTTCAGATTTGATTTAAATGTTTCTGTTGACGACAGTTGACGTGTTTTTAGAAGGAGCTCGTTCCAGAGTTTTGGACCCATGGCTAAGAAAGCCCGATCACCCCAAACATGTTTGATTCTAGGTGTATGAAGCAATAGTGTATCTCATGACGAGCGAAGACTTTGTGTGGGATTGTATTTGGAACCAGAGTTGCTCAGATATGTGGGTGAATTAAGAGAGTAAACTGAATGATGTACTAGTAACAGAATTTTAAAGATAATCCTTTTGTCAACTGGCAACCAATGAAGAGAACGGAGAATTGGTGATATGAATTCTATTTTTTTAGTAAATGTTATAAGGCGGGCTGCAGAGTTTTGTAGTCGTTGAAATGTTGTGACATCTTTTTTTGGAAGGTTACAGAACAATGAATTTGCAAAATCTAAACGAGATGAAATTAAAGCTTTAAGGTCTCAGCCGCAGGTCTGTACGAACACTTTCTTATGAAACAAGACCTTTATTAGGTCAGGAGGTTTGTTCCTATGCTACAGTTTGGTAAATTTAAGCCTTCATTATAATTGGCTCTTTAAAAAACTATATGATATATTTTCATATCAATCAAACAAGGAAAAGTTTGGATATTGTTTATTGGTCAAAATAATTTCAAACGTATACACACTTAAATTTCAACGTAATCAATACATGTGTAGTTTGCTTTCATTTCATTATTCATGCCTACTCCAATATACCAAGTAAATGACCTTTAAAAAAGGGTGTTTGGAAAATGCAACTATCATACATGTGCACAATGGCATATAACCATTACTGCTCTTTCTGTCTACCAATGCCGTCTCCATGCAGTTAAATTAACACACTTACCTTTATGGATGATGCCTTTGCTTTCAATGTAGAGTAGAACTCCTCACGTAAATCTCCTCCATCGAGTGTCAAGTCAGTCAAGTTTGGCATAGAACACAGTGCCTCTGATAGGTGATGTGATGAGGCTGGTGTGGGACACTTGTGATTAGTCAGGTTGAGAGTCTGGACCTGCATTCATGGTGGATATAGTTAAGCAGTACGTCTTGAATAGATATATCTTATTTATCAATTTCTCACTGTATTCGTACATCTTACACAAATTCTATTAATTACATACTTGCATTCGTGATAACATTCTAAACAAATGATGAAATCATTTTTATTGTCAAATTAAATTCTCGTCTATTCAGGAAAAAAACACATTAAAGTGTCTATCGAGAGGATAATTTACTAAGAGTGATTTTTTTTAAAATTCTATATGTATTCTTTACAGGGAGTGCAATCTGTTTGCATTTATAAGTCATATTCCTACTAACACTGAAATTAATAATATTCAGAAATATCCATTCGCTATTAATGCATTAAAGGTACTCATAATAATAGTGACTACTTGTTTAGCGCATATGTCCTCCTTTCGGTGCTCATGGCGCTTAGAGAAAAATACATGTAACAAACATAAGAAAAGAAAACTCAAAAAAACAAACTGAAATTCTCATGGACATAGTCAATTAGAATACTGCAATAATAACGACCAAAAAAAAAGTTTTCAGATTTGATTTAAACGTTTCTGTTGACGACAGTTGACGTGTTTGTAGAAGGAGCTCGTTCCAGAGTTTTGGACCCATGGCTGAGAAAGCCCGATCACCCCAAACATGTTTGATTCTAGGTGTATGAAGCAATAGTGTATCTCATGACGAGCGAAGACTTTGTGTGGGATTGTATTTGGAACCAGAGTTGCTCAGGTATGTGGGGGAATTAAGAGAGTAAACTGAATGATGTACTAGTAACATAATTTTAAAGATAATCCTTTTGTCAACTGGCAACCAACGAAGAGAACGGAGAATTGGTGATATGGATTCTATTTTTTTTAGTAAATGTGATAAGGCAGGCTGTAGAGTTTTGTAGTCGTTGAAATGTGGTGACATCTTTTTTTGGAAGGTTACAGAACAATGAATTTGCAAAATCTAAACGAGATGAAATTAAAGCTTTAAGGTCTCAGCCGCAGGTCTGTACGAACACTTTCTTATGAAACAAGACCTCTATTAGGTCAGGAGGTTTGTTCCTATGCTACAGTTTGGTAAATTTAAGCTTTCATTAAAATTGGCTCTTTAAAAAACTATATGATATATTTTCATATCAATCAAACTAGGAAAGGTTGGATATTGTTTATTGGTCAAAATAATTTCAAACGTATACACACTTAAATTTCAACGTAATCAGTACATGTGTAGTTTGCTTTCATTTCAGTATTCATGCCTACTCCAATATACCAAGTAAATGACCTTTAAAAAAGGGTGTTTGGAAAATGCAACTTATATACATGCATGTGCACCATGGCATATAACCATTACTGCTCTTTCTGTCTACCAATGACCGTCTCCATGCAGTTATATTAGTACACACATACCTTTATGGATGATGCCTTTGCTTTCAATGTAGAGTAGAACTCCTCACGTAAATCTCCTCCATCGAGTGTCAAGTCAGTCAAGTTTGGCATAGAACACAGTGCTTCTGATAGGTGATGTGATGAGGCTAGTGTGGGACATTCATGATTAGTCAGGTCGAGAGTCTGGACCTGCATTCATGGTGAATATAGTTGAGCAGCACGTCTTAAATAGATATATTTTATTTACAAATTTCTCACTGTATTCCTACATTTTACACATATTCTAGTAATTACACACTTGCATTCAAGATAACATTCTAAACAAATGATGAAATAGGTTTTATTTTCAAAATTAATTCTCGACTATTCAGAAAAAAGGAAACATTAAAGTGTCTATCGAGAGGATAATTTACTAAGAGTGATTTAAAAAAAAATTCTATATGTATTCTTTAGAGGGAGTGCAACCTGTCGGTATTTATAAGTCATATTTCTACTAACACTGAAATTAATAATATTGAGAAATATCCATTCGCTTTTAATGCATTAAAGGTACTCATAATATTAGTGGCTACTTGTATAGCGCACATGTCCTCCTTTCGGTGCTCATGGCGCTTAGAGAAAAATACATGTAACAAACATAAGAAAAGAAAACTCAAAAAACAAAACGAAATTCTCATGGACATAGCCAATTAGAATATTGCAATAATAACGACTAAAAAAAAGGAGTTTTCAGATTTGATTTAAATGTTTCTGTTGACGACAGTTGACGTGTTTGTAGAAGGAGCTCGTTCCAGAGTTTTGGACCCATGGCTGAGAAAGCCCGATCACCACAAACATGTTTGATTCTAGGTGTATGAAGCAATAGTACATGTATATCTCATGACGAGCGAAGACTTTGTGTGGGATTGTATTTGGAATCAGAGTTGCTCAGGTATGTGGGGGAATTTAGAGAGTAAACTGAATGATGTACTAGTAACATAATTTTAAAGATAATCCTTTTGTCAACTGGCAACCAACGAAGAGAACGGAGAATTGGTGATATGGATTCTATTTTTTTTAGTAAATGTGATAAGGCAGGCTGTAGAGTTTTGTAGTCGTTGAAATGTTGTGACATCTTTTTTTGGAAGGTTACAAAACAATGAATTTGCAAAATCTAAACGAGATGAAATAAAAGCTTTAAGGTCTCAGCCGCAGGTCTGTACGAACACTTTCTTATGAAACAAGACCTCTATTAGGTCAGGAGGTTTGTTCCTATGCTACAGTTTGGTAAATTTAAGCTTTCATTAAAATTGGCTCTTTAAAAAACTATATGATATATTTTCATATCAATCAAACTAGGAAAGGTTGGATATTGTTTATTGGTCAAAATAATTTCAAACGTATACACACTTAAATTTCAACGTAATCAGTACATGTGTAGTTTGCTTTCATTTCATTATTCATGCCTACTCCAATATACCAAGTAAATGGCCTTAAAAAAGAGTGTTTGGAAAATGCAACTTAGATTACATGTGCACCATGGCACATAACCATTAGTGATCTTTCTGTCTTCCAATGACCGTCACTATGCAGTTACATTAGTACACACATACCTGTATTGATGATGCCTTTGCTTCCAATGTAAAGTAGAACTCCTCACGTAAATCCCCTCCATCGAGTGTCAAGTCAGTCAAGTGTGGCATAGAACACAGTGCCTCTGATAGGTGATGTGACGAGGCTGATGTGGAACACTTGTGATTAGTCAGTTTGAGAGTCTGGACCTGCATTCATGGTGAATATAGTTAAGCAGTACGTCTTGAATAGATATATCTTATTTACTGATGTTCTCACTGTATTTGTACATTTTACACACATTCCATTAATTACATACTTGCATTCAAGATAACATTCTAAACAAATGATGAAATAGGTTTTATTTTCAAAATTAATTCTCGACTATTCAGAAAAAAGGAAACATTAAAGTGTCTATCGAGAGGATAATTTACTAAGAGTGATTTTTTTTAAATTCTATATGTATTCTTTAGAGGGAGTGCAACCTGTTTGCATTTATAAGTCATATTCCTACTAACACTGAAATTAATAATATTCAGTAATATTCATTCGCTATTAATGCATTAAAGGTACTCATAATAATAGTGGCTATTTGTATAGCGCACATGTGTTCCTTTCGGTGCTCATGGCGCTTAGAGAAAAATACATGTAACAAACATAAGAAAAGAAAACTCAAAAAACAAAACGAAATTCTCATGGACATAGTTAATTAGAATATTGCAATAATAACGACTAAAAAAAAGTAGTTTTCAGATTTGATTTAAATGTTTCTGTTGACGACAGTTGACGTGTTTGTAGAAGGAGCTCGTTCCAGAGTTTTGGACCCATGGCTGAGAAAGCCCGATCACCCCAAACATGTTTGATTCTAGGTGTATGAAGCAATAGTGTATCTCATGACGAGCGAAGACTTTGTGTGGGATTGTATTTGGAATCAGAGTTGCTCAGGTATGTGGGGGAATTAAGAGAGTAAACTGAGTGATGTACTAGTAACGGAATTTTAAAGATAATCCTTTTGTCAACTATCAACCAACAAAGAGAACGGAGAATTGGTGATATGGATTCTATTTTTTTTAGTAAATGTAAAAAGGCGGGCTGCAGAGTTTTGTAGTCGTTGAAATGATGTGACATCTTTTTTTTTAAGGTTACAGAACAATGAATTTGCAAAATCTAAACGAGATGAAATTAAAGCATTAAGGTCTCAGCCGCAGGGCTGTACGAACACTTTCTTATGAAACAAGACCTCTATTAGGTCAGGAGGTTTGTTCCTATGGTACAGTTTGGTAAATTTAAGCCTTCATTATAATTGGCTCTTTAAAAAACTATATGATATATTTTCATATCAATCAAACAAGGAAAAGTTTGGATATTGTTTATTGGTCAAAATAATTTCAAACGTATACACACTTAAATTTCAACGTAATCAATACATGTGTAGTTTGCTTTCATTTCATTATTTATGCCTACTCCAATATACCAAGTAAATGACCTTTAAAAAAGGGTGTTTGGAAAATGCAACTATCATACATGTGCACAATGGCATATAACCATTACTGCTCTTTCTGTCTACCAATGACCGTCTCCATGCAGTTAAATTAGTACACACTTACCTTTATGGATGATGCCTTTGCTTTCAATGTAGAGTAGAACTCCTCACGTAAATCTCCTCCATCGAGTGTCAAGTCAGTCAAGTTTGGCATAGAACACAGTGCCTCTGATAGGTGATGTGATGAGGCTGGTGTGGGACACTTGTGATTAGTCAGGTTGAGAGTCTGGACCTGCATTCATGGTGGATATAGTTAAGCAGTACGTCTTGAATAGATATATCTTATTTATCAATTTCTCACTGTATTCGTACATCTTACACAAATTCTATTAATTATATACTTGCATTCGTGATAACATTCTAAACAAATGATGAAATCATTTTTATTGTCAAATTAAATTCTCGTCTATTCAGGAAAAAAACATATTAAAGTGTCTATCGAGAGGATAATTTACTAAGAGTGATTTTTTTTAAAATTCTATATGTATTCTTTACAGGGAGTGCAATCTGTTTGCATTTATAAGTCATATTCCTACTAACACTGAAATTAATAATATTCAGAAATATCCATTCGCTATTAATGCATTAAAGGTACTCATAAGAATAGTGACTACTTGTTTAGCGCACATGTCCTCCTTTCGGTGCTCATGGCGCTTAGAGAAAAATACATGTAACAAACATAAGAAAAGAAAACTCAAAAAACAAACCGAAATTCTCATGGACATAGTCAATTAGAATATTGCAATAATAACGACCAAAAAAAAAGTTTTCAGATTTGATTTAAATGTTTCTGTTGACGACAGTTGACGTGTTTGTAGAAGGAGCTCGTTCCAGAGTTTTGGACCCATGGCTGAGAAAGCCCGATCACCCCAAACATGTTTGATTCTTGGTGTATGAAGCAATAGTGTATCTCATGACGAGCGAAGACTTTGTGTGGGATTGTATTTGGAACCAGAGTTGCTCAGGTATGTGGGGGAATTAAGAGAGTAAACTGAATGATGTACTAGTAACATAATTTTAAAGATAATCCTTTTGTCAACTGGCAACCAACGAAGAGAACGGAGAATTGGTGATATGGATTCTATTTTTGTTAGTAAATGTGATAAGGAAGGCTGTAGAGTTTTGTAGTGGTTGAAATGTTGTGACATCTTTTTTTGGAAGGTTACAGAACAATGAATTTGCAAAATCTAAACGAGATGAAATTAAAGCTTTAAGGTCTCAGCCGCAGGTCTGTACGAACACTTTCTTATGAAACAAGACCTCTATTAGGTCAGGAGGTTTGTTCCTATGGTACAGTTTGGTAAATTTAAGCCTTCATTATAATTGGCTCTTTAAAAAACTATATGATATATTTTCATATCAATCAAACAAGGAAAAGTTTGGATATTGTTTATTGGTCAAAATAATTTCAAACGTATACACACTTAAATTTCAACGTAATCAATACATGTGTAGTTTGCTTTCATTTCATTATTCATGCCTACTCCAATATACCAAGTAAATGACCTTTAAAGAAGGGTGTTTGGAAAATGCAACTATCATACATGTGCACAATGGCATATAACCATTACTGCTCTTTCTGTCTACCAATGCCGTCTCCATGCAGTTACATTAGTACACACATACCTGTATTGATGATGCCTTTGCTTCCAATGTAAAGTAGAACTCCTCACGTAAATCCCCTCCATCGAGTGTCAAGTCAGTCAAGTGTGGCATAGAACACAGTGCCTCTGATAGGTGATGTGACGAGGCTGATGTGGAACACTTGTGATTAGTCAGGTTGAGAGTCTGGACCTGCATTCATGGTGAATATAGTTAAGCAGTACGTCTTGAATAGATATATCTTATTTACTGATGTTCTCACTGTATTTGTACATTTTACAAACATTCCATTAATTACATACTTGCATTCAAGATAACATTCTAAACAAATGATGAAATAGGTTTTATTTTCAAAATTAATTCTCGACTATTCAGAAAAAAGGAAACATTAAAGTGTCTATCGAGAGGATAATTTACTAAGAGTGATTTTTTTTAAATTCTATATGTATTCTTTAGAGGGAGTGCAACCTGTTTGCATTTATAAGTCATATTCCTACTAACACTGAAATTAATAATATTCAGTAATATTCATTCGCTATTAATGCATTAAAGGTACTCATAATAATAGTGGCTATTTGTATAGCGCACATGTGTTCCTTTCGGTGCTCATGGCGCTTAGAGAAAATACATGTAACAAACATAAGAAAAGAAAACTCAAAAAACAAAACGAAATTCTCATGGACATAGTTAATTAGAATATTGCAATAATAACGACTAAAAAAAAGGAGTTTTCAGATTTGATTTAAATGTTTCTGTTGACGACAGTTGACGTGTTTGTAGAAGGAGCTCGTTCCAGAGTTTTGGACCCATGGCTGAGAAAGCCCGATCACCCCAAACATGTTTGATTCTAGGTGTATGAAGCAATAGTGTATCTCATGACGAGCGAAGACTTTGTGTGGGATTGTATTTGGAACCAGAGTTGCTCAGGTATGTGGGGGAATTAAGAGAGTAAACTGAATGATGTACTAGTAACATAATTTTAAAGATAATCCTTTTGTCAACTGGCAACCAATGAAGAGAACGGAGAATTGGTGATATGGATTCTATTTTTTTTAGTAAATGTGATAAGGCAGGCTGTAGAGTTTTGTAGTCGTTGAAATGTGGTGACATCTTTTTTTGGAAGGTTACAGAACAATGAATTTGCAAAATCTAAACGAGATGAAATTAAAGCTTTAAGGTCTCAGCCGCAGGTCTGTACGAACACTTTCTTATGAAACAAGACCTCTATTAGGTCAGGAGGTTTGTTCCTATGCTACAGTTTGGTAAATTTAAGCTTTCATTAAAATTGGCTCTTTAAAAAACTATATGATATATTTTCATATCAATCAAACTAGGAAAGGTTGGATATTGTTTATTGGTCAAAATAATTTCAAACGTATACACACTTAAATTTCAACGTAATCAGTACATGTGTAGTTTGCTTTCATTTCATTATTCATGCCTACTCCAATTTACCAAGTAAATGACCTTTAAAAAAGAGTGTTTGGAAAATACAACTTAGATTACATGTGCACCATGGCACATAACCATTAGTGATCTTTCTGTCTTCCAATGACCGTCACCATGCAGTTACATTAGTACACACATACCTGTATTGATGATGCCTTTGCTTCCAATGTAAAGTAGAACTCCTCACGTAAATCCCCTCCATCGAGTGTCAAGTCAGTCAAGTGTGGCATAGAACACAGTGCCTCTGATAGGTGATGTGACGAGGCTGATGTGGAACACTTGTGATTAGTCAGGTTGAGAGTCTGGACCTGCATTCATGGTGAATATAGTTAAGCAGTACGTCTTGAATAGATATATCTTATTTACTGATGTTCTCACTGTATTTGTACATTTTACACACATTCCATTAATTACATACTTGCATTCAAGATAACATTCTAAACAAATGATGAAATAGGTTTTATTTTCAAAATTAATGCTCGACTATTCAGAAAAAAGGAAACATTAAAGTGTCTATCGAGAGGATAATTTACTAAGAGTGATTTTTTTTAAATTCTATATGTATTCTTTAGAGGGAGTGCAACCTGTTTGCATTCATAAGTCATATTCCTACTAACACTGAAATTAATAATATTCAGTAATATTCATTCGCTATTAATGCATTAAAGGTACTCATAATAATAGTGGCTATTTGTATAGCGCACATGTGTTCCTTTCGGTGCTCATGGCGCTTAGAGAAAAATACATGTAACAAACATAAGAAAAGAAAACTCAAAAAACAAAACGAAATTCTCATGGACATAGTTAATTAGAATATTGCAATAATAACGACTAAAAAAAAAGGAGTTTTCAGATTTGATTTAAATGTTTCTGTTGACGACAGTTGACGTGTTTGTAGAAGGAGCTCGTTCCAGAGTTTTGGACCCATGGCTGAGAAAGCCCGATCAACCCAAACATGTTTGATTCTAGGTGTATGAAGCAATAGTGTATCTCATGACGAGCGAAGACTTTGTGTGGGATTGTATTTGGAATCAGAGTTGCTCAGGTATGTGGGGGAATTAAGAGAGTAAACTGAGTGATGTACTAGTAACAGAATTTTAAAGATAATCCTTTTGTCAACTATCAACCAACGAAGAGAACGGAGAATTGGTGATATGGATTCTATTTTTTTTAGTAAATGTGATAAGGCGGGCTGCAGAGTTTTGTAGTCGTTGAAATGATGTGACATCTTTTTTTTTAAGGTTACAGAACAATGAATTTGCAAAATCTAAACGAGATGAAATTAAAGCATTAAGGTCTCAGCCGCAGGTCTGTACGAACACTTTCTTATGAAACAAGACCTCTATTAGGTCAGGAGGTTTGTTCCTATGGTACAGTTTGGTAAATTTAAGCCTTCATTATAATTGGCTCTTTAAAAAACTATATGATATATTTTCATATCAATCAAACAAGGAAAAGTTTGGATATTGTTTATTGGTCAAAATAATTTCAAACGTATACACACTTAAATTTCAACGTAATCAATACATGTGTAGTTTGCTTTCATTTCATTATTCATGCCTACTCCAATATACCAAGTAAATGACCTTTAAAAAAGGGTGTTTGGAAAATGCAACTATCATACATGTGCACAATGGCATATAACCATTACTGCTCTTTCTGTCTACCAATGCCGTCTCCATGCAGTTAAATTAGTACACACTTACCTTTATGGATGATGCCTTTGCTTTCAATGTAGAGTAGAACTCCTCACGTAAATCTCCTCCATCGAGTGTCAAGTCAGTCAAGTTTGGCATAGAACACAGTGCCTCTGATAGGTGATGTGATGAGGCTGGTGTGGGACACTTGTGATTAGTCAGGTTGAGAGTCTGGACCTGCATTCATGGTGGATATAGTTAAGCAGTACGTCTTGAATAGATATATCTTATTTATCAATTTCTCACTGTATTCGTACATCTTACACAAATTCTATTAATTACATACTTGCATTCGTGATAACATTCTAAACAAATGATGAAATCATTTTTATTGTCAAATTAAATTCTCGTCTATTCAGGAAAAAAACACATTAAAGTGTCTATCGAGAGGATAATTTACTAAGAGTGATTTTTTTTAAAATTCTATATGTATTCTTTACAGGGAGTGCAATCTGTTTGCATTTATAAGTCATATTCCTACTAACACTGAAATTAATAATATTCAGAAATATCCATTCGCTATTAATGCATTAAAGGTACTCATAATAATAGTGACTACTTGTTTAGCGCATATGTCCTCCTTTCGGTGCTCATGGCGCTTAGAGAAAAATACATGTAACAAACATAAGAAAAGAAAACTCAAAAAACAAACTGAAATTCTCATGGACATAGTCAATTAGAATATTGCAATAATAACGACCAAAAAAAAAGTTTTCAGATTTGATTTAAATGTTTCTGTTGACGACAGTTGACGTGTTTGTAGAAGGAGCTCGTTCCAGAGTTTTGGACCCATGGCTGAGAAAGCCCGATCACCCCAAACATGTTTGATTCTAGGTGTATGAAGCAATAGTGTATCTCATGACGAGCGAAGACTTTGTGTGGGATTGTATTTGGAACCAGAGTTGCTCAGGTATGTGGGGGAATTAAGAGAGTAAACTGAATGATGTACTAGTAACATAATTTTAAAGATAATCCTTTTGTCAACTGGCAACCAACGAAGAGAACGGAGAATTGGTGATATGGATTCTATTTTTTTTAGTAAATGTGATAAGGCAGGCTGTAGAGTTTTGTAGTCGTTGAAATGTGGTGACATCTTTTTTTGGAAGGTTACAGAACAATGAATTTGCAAAATCTAAACGAGATGAAATTAAAGCTTTAAGGTCTCAGGCGCAGGTCTGTACGAACACTTTCTTATGAAACAAGACCTCTATTAGGTCAGGAGGTTTGTTCCTATGCTACAGTTTGGTAATTTCAAGCCTACATTAAAATTGGCTCCTCAAAAAACTCTATGAAATGTTTTTAATGTCAATCAAACTAGGAAAAGGTTGGATATTGTTTATTGTTCGAAAAAAATGTCAAACTAAGACACACATCAATTTCAACGTAATCAGTACATGCGTAGTTTGCTTTCATTTCATTATTCATGGCTATTCCAATATACAAAATAAATGGCCTTTAAAAAAGAGTGTTTGGAAAACGCAACATAGATTACATGTGCACCATGGCATATAACCATTACTGCTCCTTCTTTCTACCAATAACCGTCTCCATGCAGTTACATAAGTAAACACATACCTTGGTGGATGATGCGTTTGCTTTCCATGTAGAGTAGAACTCCTCACGTAAATCCCCTCTATCGAGTGTCAAGTAAGTCAAGTGTGGCATAGAACACAATGCCTCTGATAGGTGATGTGATGAGGCTGGTGTGGGACACTCATGATTAGTCAGGTTGAGAGTCTGGACCTGCATTCATGGTGAATAGAGTTAAGCAGTACGTCTTGATTAGATATATCTTATTCATCAATTTCTCACTGTATTCGTACATCTTACACAAATTCTATTAATTACATACTTGCATTCATGATAACATTCTAAACAAATGATGAAATGATTTTTATTTTCAAATTCAGTTCTCGTCTATTCATGAAAAAACACATTAACGTGTCTCTCGACAGGATAATTTACTAAGAGTGATTTTTTTAAAATTCAATATGTATTCTTTAGAGGGATTGCAATCTTTTGCATTTATAACTCATATTCCTACTAACACTGAAATTAATAATACCCAGAAATATGCATTTGCTTTTATTGCATTAAAGGTACTCATAACTCTCGATTTCATCTGCAAAAGGCCCCCTAAATCAGGAGGTTTGTTCGTATGGTACAGTTTGGTAAATTTAAGCCTTCATTAAAATTGGCTCTTTAAAAAACTATATGATATATTTTCATATCAATCAAACAAGGAAAAGGTTGGATATTGTTTATTGGTCAAAATAATTTCAAACGTGCACACTTAAATTTCAACGTAATCAGTACATGTGTAGTTTGCTTTCATTTCATTATTCATGCCTACTCCAATATACCAAGTAAATGACCTTTAAAAAAGGGTGTTTGGAAAATGCAACTTATATACATGTGCACCATGGCATATGACCATTACTGCTCTTTCTGTCTACCAATGACTGTCTCCATGCAGTTATATTAGTACACACGTACCTTTATGGATGATGCCTTTGCTTTCAATGTAGAGTAGAACTCCTCACGTAAATCTCCTCCATCGAGTGTCAAGTCAGTCAAGTTTGGCATAGAACAGAGTGCTTCTGATAGGTGATGTGATAAGGCTAGTGTGGGACACTCATGATTAGTCAGGTTGAGAGTCTGGACCTGCATTCATGGTCAATATAGTTAAGCAGTACGTCTTGAATAGATATATCTTATTTATTAATTTCTCACTGTATTCGTACATCTTACACAAATTCTATTAATTACATACTTGCATTCGTGATAACATTCTAAACAAATGATGAAATCATTTTTATTGTCAAATTAAATTTTCGTCTATTCAGGAAAAAAACACATTAAAGTGTCTATCGAGAGGAAAATTTACTAAGAGTGATTTTTTTTAAAATTCTATATGTATTCTTTACAGGGAGTGCAACCTGTTTGCATTTATAAGTCATATTCCTACTAACACTGAAATTAATAATATTCAGAAATATCCATTCGCTATTAATGCATTAAAGGTACTCATAATAATAGTGGCTAGTTGTTTAGCGCACATGTCCTCCTTTCGGTGCTCATGGCGCTTAGAGAAAAATACATGTAACAAACATAAGAAAAGAAAACTCAAAAAACAAACTGAAATTCTCATGGACATAGTCAATTAGAATATTGCAATAATAACGACTAAAATAAAAAGTTTTCAGATTTGATTTAAATGTTTCTGTTGACGACAGTTGACGTGTTTGTAGAAGGAGCTCGTTCCAGAGTTTTGGACCCATGGCTGAGAAAGCCCGATCACCCCAAACATGTTTGATTCTAGGTGTATGAAGCAATAGTGTATCTCATGACGAGCGAAGACTTTGTGTGGGATTGTATTTGGAACCAGAGTTGCTCAGGTATGTGGGGGAATTAAGAGAGTAAACTGAATGATGTACTAGTAACATAATTTTAAAGATAATCCTTTTGTCAACTGGCAACCAACGAAGAGAACGGAGAATTGGTGATATGGATTCTATTTTTTTTAGTAAATGTGATAAGGCAGGCTGTAGAGTTTTGTAGTCGTTGAAATGTGGTGACATCTTTTTTTGGAAGGTTACAGAACAATGAATTTGCAAAATCTAAACGAGATGAAATTAAAGCTTTAAGGTCTCAGGCGCAGGTCTGTACGAACACTTTCTTATGAAACAAGACCTCTATTAGGTCAGGAGGTTTGTTCCTATGCTACAGTTTGGTAAATTTAAGCTTTCATTAAAATTGGCTCTTTAAAAAACTATATGATATATTTTCATATCAATTAAACTAGGAAAGGTTGGATATTGTTTATTGGTCAAAATAATTTCAAACGTATACACACTTAAATTTCAACGTAATCAGTACATGTGTAGTTTGCTTTCATTTCATTATTCATGCCTACTCCAATATACCAAGTAAATGACCTTTAAAAAAGGGTGTTTGGAAAATGCAACTTATATACATGCATGTGCACCATGGCACATAACCATTAGTGATCTTTCTGTCTTCCAATGACCGTCACCATGCAGTTACATTAGTACACACATACCTGTATTGATGATGCCTTTGCTTCCAATGTAAAGTAGAACTCCTCACGTAAATCCCCTCCATCGAGTGTCAAGTCAGTCAAGTGTGGCATAGAACACAGTGCCTCTGATAGGTGATGTGACGAGGCTGATGTGGAACACTTGTGATTAGTCAGGTTGAGAGTCTGGACCTGCATTCATGGTGAATATAGTTAAGCAGTACGTCTTGAATAGATATATCTTATTTACTGATGTTCTCACTGTATTTGTACATTTTACAAACATTCCATTAATTACATACTTGCATTCAAGATAACATTCTAAACAAATGATGAAATAGGTTTTATTTTCAAAATTAATTCTCGACTATTCAGAAAAAAGGAAACATTAAAGTGTCTATCGAGAGGATAATTTACTAAGAGTGATTTTTTTTAAATTCTATATGTATTCTTTAGAGGGAGTGCAACCTGTTTGCATTTATAAGTCATATTCCTACTAACACTGACATTAATAATATTCAGTAATATTCATTCGCTATTAATGCATTAAAGGTACTCATAATAATAGTGGCTATTTGTATAGCGCACATGTGTTCCTTTCGGTGCTCATGGCGCTTAGAGAAAATACATGTAACAAACATAAGAAAAGAAAACTCAAAAAACAAAACGAAATTCTCATGGACATAGTTATTTAGAATATTGCAATAATAACGACTAAAAAAAAGGAGTTTTCAGATTTGATTTAAATGTTTCTGTTGACGACAGTTGACGTGTTTGTAGAAGGAGCTCGTTCCAGAGTTTTGGACCCATGGCTGAGAAAGCCCGATCACCCCAAACATGTTTGATTCTAGGTGTATGAAGCAATAGTGTATCTCATGACGAGCGAAGACTTTGTGTGGGATTGTATTTGGAACCAGAGTTGCTCAGGTATGTGGGGGAATTAAGAGAGTAAACTGAATGATGTACTAGTAACATAATTTTAAAGATAATCCTTTTGTCAACTGGCAACCAACGAAGAGAACGGAGAATTGGTGATATGGATTCTATTTTTTTTAGTAAATGTGATAAGGCAGGCTGTAGAGTTTTGTAGTCGTTGAAATGTTGTGACATCTTTTTTTGGAAGGTTACAGAACAATGAATTTGCAAAATCTAAACGAGATGAAATTAAAGCTTTAAGGTCTCAGCCGCAGGTCTGTACGAACACTTTCTTATGAAACAAGACCTCTATTAGGTCAGGAGGTTTGTTCCTATGCTACAGTTTGGTAAATTTAAGCTTTCATTAAAATTGGCTCTTTAAAAAACTATATGATATATTTTCTAATCAATCAAACTAGGAAAGGTTGGATATTGTTTATTGGTCAAAATAATTTCAAACGTATACACACTTAAATTTCAACGTAATCAGTACATGTGTAGTTTGCTTTCATTTCATTATTCATGCCTACTCCAATTTACCAAGTAAATGGCCTTTAAAAAGAGTGTTTGGAAAATGCAACTTAGATTACATGTGCACCATGGCACATAACCATTAGTGATCTTTCTGTCTTCCAATGACCGTCATCATGCAGTTACATTAGTACACACATACCTGTATTGATGATGCCTTTGCTTCCAATGTAGAGTAGAACTCCTCACGTAAATCCCCTCCATCGAGTGTCAAGTCAGTCAAGTGTGGCATAGAACATAGTGCCTCTGATAGGTGATGTGACGAGGCTGGTTTGGAACACTTGTGATTAGTCAGGTTGAGAGTCTGGACCTGCATTCATGGTGAATATAGTTAAGCAGTACGTCTTGAATAGATATATCTTATTTACTAATGTTCTCACTGTATTTGTACATTTTACACACATTCCATTAATTACATACTTGCATTCAAGATAACATTCTAAACAAATGATGAAATAGGTTTTATTTTCAAAACTAATTTTCGACTATTCAGAAAAAAGGAAACATTAAAGTGTCTATCGAGAGGATAATTTACTGAGAGTGAATTTCCTACATTCTTTATGTATTCTTTAGAGGGATTGCAATCTGTTTGCATTTATAAGTCATATTCCTACTTACACTGAAATTAATAATACCCAGAAATATACATGCATTCATGGTGAAAATAGTTAAGCAGTACGTCTTGAATAGATATATCTTTTTTACTTATCTCAAACTGTATTCTTACATTTTACACAAATTCCTTCAATTATATACTTGCATTCAAGAAAACATTCTAAACAAATGATGAAATAATTTTTATTCAATTGTCGTCTAATCAGAAAAAAGAACACATTAAAGTGTCTATCGACAGGATAATTTACTGAGAGTGAATTTCCTAAATTCTTTATGTATTCTTTAGAGGGATTGCAATCTGTTTGCATTTATAAGTCATATTCCTACTTACACTGAAATTAATAATACCCAGAAATATACATTTACTATTAATGCATTAAAGGTACGCGTAAATCTCGATTTCAAGTGCGCAAGACCCCCTATATCAGGAGGTTAGTTCGTATGGTACAGTTTGGAAATTTCAAGCCTACATTAAAATTGGCTCCTCAAAAAACTCTATGAAATGTTTTTAATGTCAATCAAACTAGGAAAAGGTTGGATATTGTTTATTGTTCGAAAAAAATGTCAAACTAAGACACACATCAATTTCAACGTAATCAGTACATGCGTAGTTTGCTTTCATTTCATTATTCATGGCTATTCCAATATACAAAATAAATGGCCTTTAAAAAAGAGTGTTTGGAAAACGCAACATAGATTACATGTGCACCATGGCATATAACCATTACTGCTCCTTCTTTCTACCAATAACCGTCTCCATGCAGTTACATAAGTAAACACATACCTTGGTGGATGATGCGTTTGCTTTCCATGTAGAGTAGAACTCCTCACGTAAATCCCCTCTATCGAGTGTCAAGTAAGTCAAGTGTGGCATAGAACACAATGCCTCTGATAGGTGATGTGATGAGGCTGGTGTGGGACACTCATGATTAGTCAGGTTGAGAGTCTGGACCTGCATTCATGGTGAATAGAGTTAAGCAGTACGTCTTGATTAGATATATCTTATTCATCAATTTCTCACTGTATTCGTACATCTTACACAAATTCTATTAATTACATACTTGCATTCATGATAACATTCTAAACAAATGATGAAATGATTTTTATTTTCAAATTCAGTTCTCGTCTATTCATGAAAAAACACATTAACGTGTCTCTCGACAGGATAATTTACTAAGAGTGATTTTTTTAAAATTCAATATGTATTCTTTAGAGGGATTGCAATCTTTTGCATTTATAACTCATATTCCTACTAACACTGAAATTAATAATACCCAGAAATATGCATTTGCTTTTATTGCATTAAAGGTACTCATAACTCTCGATTTCATCTGCAAAAGGCCCCCTAAATCAGGAGGTTTGTTCGTATGGTACAGTTTGGTAAATTTAAGCCTTCATTAAAATTGGCTCTTTAAAAAACTATATGATATATTTTCATATCAATCAAACAAGGAAAAGGTTGGATATTGTTTATTGGTCAAAATAATTTCAAACGTGCACACTTAAATTTCAACGTAATCAGTACATGTGTAGTTTGCTTTCATTTCATTATTCATGCCTACTCCAATATACCAAGTAAATGACCTTTAAAAAAGGGTGTTTGGAAAATGCAACTTATATACATGTGCACCATGGCATATGACCATTACTGCTCTTTCTGTCTACCAATGACTGTCTCCATGCAGTTATATTAGTACACACGTACCTTTATGGATGATGCCTTTGCTTTCAATGTAGAGTAGAACTCCTCACGTAAATCTCCTCCATCGAGTGTCAAGTCAGTCAAGTTTGGCATAGAACAGAGTGCTTCTGATAGGTGATGTGATAAGGCTAGTGTGGGACACTCATGATTAGTCAGGTTGAGAGTCTGGACCTGCATTCATGGTCAATATAGTTAAGCAGTACGTCTTGAATAGATATATCTTATTTATTAATTTCTCACTGTATTCGTACATCTTACACAAATTCTATTAATTACATACTTGCATTCGTGATAACATTCTAAACAAATGATGAAATCATTTTTATTGTCAAATTAAATTTTCGTCTATTCAGGAAAAAAACACATTAAAGTGTCTATCGAGAGGAAAATTTACTAAGAGTGATTTTTTTTAAAATTCTATATGTATTCTTTACAGGGAGTGCAACCTGTTTGCATTTATAAGTCATATTCCTACTAACACTGAAATTAATAATATTCAGAAATATCCATTCGCTATTAATGCATTAAAGGTACTCATAATAATAGTGGCTAGTTGTTTAGCGCACATGTCCTCCTTTCGGTGCTCATGGCGCTTAGAGAAAAATACATGTAACAAACATAAGAAAAGAAAACTCAAAAAACAAACTGAAATTCTCATGGACATAGTCAATTAGAATATTGCAATAATAACGACTAAAATAAAAAGTTTTCAGATTTGATTTAAATGTTTCTGTTGACGACAGTTGACGTGTTTGTAGAAGGAGCTCGTTCCAGAGTTTTGGACCCATGGCTGAGAAAGCCCGATCACCCCAAACATGTTTGATTCTAGGTGTATGAAGCAATAGTGTATCTCATGACGAGCGAAGACTTTGTGTGGGATTGTATTTGGAACCAGAGTTGCTCAGGTATGTGGGGGAATTAAGAGAGTAAACTGAATGATGTACTAGTAACATAATTTTAAAGATAATCCTTTTGTCAACTGGCAACCAACGAAGAGAACGGAGAATTGGTGATATGGATTCTATTTTTTTTAGTAAATGTGATAAGGCAGGCTGTAGAGTTTTGTAGTCGTTGAAATGTGGTGACATCTTTTTTTGGAAGGTTACAGAACAATGAATTTGCAAAATCTAAACGAGATGAAATTAAAGCTTTAAGGTCTCAGGCGCAGGTCTGTACGAACACTTTCTTATGAAACAAGACCTCTATTAGGTCAGGAGGTTTGTTCCTATGCTACAGTTTGGTAAATTTAAGCTTTCATTAAAATTGGCTCTTTAAAAAACTATATGATATATTTTCATATCAATTAAACTAGGAAAGGTTGGATATTGTTTATTGGTCAAAATAATTTCAAACGTATACACACTTAAATTTCAACGTAATCAGTACATGTGTAGTTTGCTTTCATTTCATTATTCATGCCTACTCCAATATACCAAGTAAATGACCTTTAAAAAAGGGTGTTTGGAAAATGCAACTTATATACATGCATGTGCACCATGGCACATAACCATTAGTGATCTTTCTGTCTTCCAATGACCGTCACCATGCAGTTACATTAGTACACACATACCTGTATTGATGATGCCTTTGCTTCCAATGTAAAGTAGAACTCCTCACGTAAATCCCCTCCATCGAGTGTCAAGTCAGTCAAGTGTGGCATAGAACACAGTGCCTCTGATAGGTGATGTGACGAGGCTGATGTGGAACACTTGTGATTAGTCAGGTTGAGAGTCTGGACCTGCATTCATGGTGAATATAGTTAAGCAGTACGTCTTGAATAGATATATCTTATTTACTGATGTTCTCACTGTATTTGTACATTTTACAAACATTCCATTAATTACATACTTGCATTCAAGATAACATTCTAAACAAATGATGAAATAGGTTTTATTTTCAAAATTAATTCTCGACTATTCAGAAAAAAGGAAACATTAAAGTGTCTATCGAGAGGATAATTTACTAAGAGTGATTTTTTTTAAATTCTATATGTATTCTTTAGAGGGAGTGCAACCTGTTTGCATTTATAAGTCATATTCCTACTAACACTGACATTAATAATATTCAGTAATATTCATTCGCTATTAATGCATTAAAGGTACTCATAATAATAGTGGCTATTTGTATAGCGCACATGTGTTCCTTTCGGTGCTCATGGCGCTTAGAGAAAATACATGTAACAAACATAAGAAAAGAAAACTCAAAAAACAAAACGAAATTCTCATGGACATAGTTATTTAGAATATTGCAATAATAACGACTAAAAAAAAGGAGTTTTCAGATTTGATTTAAATGTTTCTGTTGACGACAGTTGACGTGTTTGTAGAAGGAGCTCGTTCCAGAGTTTTGGACCCATGGCTGAGAAAGCCCGATCACCCCAAACATGTTTGATTCTAGGTGTATGAAGCAATAGTGTATCTCATGACGAGCGAAGACTTTGTGTGGGATTGTATTTGGAACCAGAGTTGCTCAGGTATGTGGGGGAATTAAGAGAGTAAACTGAATGATGTACTAGTAACATAATTTTAAAGATAATCCTTTTGTCAACTGGCAACCAACGAAGAGAACGGAGAATTGGTGATATGGATTCTATTTTTTTTAGTAAATGTGATAAGGCAGGCTGTAGAGTTTTGTAGTCGTTGAAATGTTGTGACATCTTTTTTTGGAAGGTTACAGAACAATGAATTTGCAAAATCTAAACGAGATGAAATTAAAGCTTTAAGGTCTCAGCCGCAGGTCTGTACGAACACTTTCTTATGAAACAAGACCTCTATTAGGTCAGGAGGTTTGTTCCTATGCTACAGTTTGGTAAATTTAAGCTTTCATTAAAATTGGCTCTTTAAAAAACTATATGATATATTTTCTAATCAATCAAACTAGGAAAGGTTGGATATTGTTTATTGGTCAAAATAATTTCAAACGTATACACACTTAAATTTCAACGTAATCAGTACATGTGTAGTTTGCTTTCATTTCATTATTCATGCCTACTCCAATTTACCAAGTAAATGGCCTTTAAAAAGAGTGTTTGGAAAATGCAACTTAGATTACATGTGCACCATGGCACATAACCATTAGTGATCTTTCTGTCTTCCAATGACCGTCATCATGCAGTTACATTAGTAATCACATACCTGTTTTGATGATGCCTTTGCTTCCAATGTAGAGTAGAACTCCTCACGTAAATCCCCTCCATCGAGTGTCAAGTCAGTCAAGTGTGGCATAGAACATAGTGCCTCTGATAGGTGATGTGACGAGGCTGGTTTGGAACACTTGTGATTAGTCAGGTTGAGAGTCTGGACCTGCATTCATGGTGAATATAGTTAAGCAGTACGTCTTGAATAGATATATCTTATTTACTAATGTTCTCACTGTATTTGTACATTTTACACACATTCCATTAATTACATACTTGCATTCAAGATAACATTCTAAACAAATGATGAAATAGGTTTTATTTTCAAAACTAATTTTCGACTATTCAGAAAAAAGGAAACATTAAAGTGTCTATCGAGAGGATAATTTACTGAGAGTGAATTTCCTACATTCTTTATGTATTCTTTAGAGGGATTGCAATCTGTTTGCATTTATAAGTCATATTCCTACTTACACTGAAATTAATAATACCCAGAAATATACATGCATTCATGGTGAATATAGTTAAGCAGTACGTCTTGAATAGATATATCTTTTTTACTTATCTCAAACTGTATTCTTACATTTTACACAAATTCCTTCAATTATATACTTGCATTCAAGAAAACATTCTAAACAAATGATGAAATAATTTTTATTCAATTGTCGTCTAATCAGAAAAAAGAACACATTAAAGTGTCTATCGACAGGATAATTTACTGAGAGTGAATTTCCTAAATTCTTTATGTATTCTTTAGAGGGATTGCAATCTGTTTGCATTTATAAGTCATATTCCTACTTACACTGAAATTAATAATACCCAGAAATATACATTTACTATTAATGCATTAAAGGTACGCGTAAATCTCGATTTCAAGTGCGCAAGACCCCCTATATCAGGAGGTTAGTTCGTATGGTACAGTTTGGAAATTTCAAGCCTACATTAAAATTGGCTCCTCAAAAAACTCTATGAAATGTTTTTAATGTCAATCAAACTAGGAAAAGGTTGGATATTGTTTATTGTTCGAAAAAAATGTCAAACTAAGACACACATCAATTTCAACGTAATCAGTACATGCGTAGTTTGCTTTCATTTCATTATTCATGGCTATTCCAATATACAAAATAAATGGCCTTTAAAAAAGAGTGTTTGGAAAACGCAACATAGATTACATGTGCACCATGGCATATAACCATTACTGCTCCTTCTTTCTACCAATAACCGTCTCCATGCAGTTACATAAGTAAACACATACCTTGGTGGATGATGCGTTTGCTTTCCATGTAGAGTAGAACTCCTCACGTAAATCCCCTCTATCGAGTGTCAAGTAAGTCAAGTGTGGCATAGAACACAATGCCTCTGATAGGTGATGTGATGAGGCTGGTGTGGGACACTCATGATTAGTCAGGTTGAGAGTCTGGACCTGCATTCATGGTGAATAGAGTTAAGCAGTACGTCTTGATTAGATATATCTTATTCATCAATTTCTCACTGTATTCGTACATCTTACACAAATTCTATTAATTACATACTTGCATTCATGATAACATTCTAAACAAATGATGAAATGATTTTTATTTTCAAATTCAGTTCTCGTCTATTCATGAAAAAACACATTAACGTGTCTCTCGACAGGATAATTTACTAAGAGTGATTTTTTTAAAATTCAATATGTATTCTTTAGAGGGATTGCAATCTTTTGCATTTATAACTCATATTCCTACTAACACTGAAATTAATAATACCCAGAAATATGCATTTGCTTTTATTGCATTAAAGGTACTCATAACTCTCGATTTCATCTGCAAAAGGCCCCCTAAATCAGGAGGTTTGTTCGTATGGTACAGTTTGGTAAATTTAAGCCTTCATTAAAATTGGCTCTTTAAAAAACTATATGATATATTTTCATATCAATCAAACAAGGAAAAGGTTGGATATTGTTTATTGGTCAAAATAATTTCAAACGTGCACACTTAAATTTCAACGTAATCAGTACATGTGTAGTTTGCTTTCATTTCATTATTCATGCCTACTCCAATATACCAAGTAAATGACCTTTAAAAAAGGGTGTTTGGAAAATGCAACTTATATACATGTGCACCATGGCATATGACCATTACTGCTCTTTCTGTCTACCAATGACTGTCTCCATGCAGTTATATTAGTACACACGTACCTTTATGGATGATGCCTTTGCTTTCAATGTAGAGTAGAACTCCTCACGTAAATCTCCTCCATCGAGTGTCAAGTCAGTCAAGTTTGGCATAGAACAGAGTGCTTCTGATAGGTGATGTGATAAGGCTAGTGTGGGACACTCATGATTAGTCAGGTTGAGAGTCTGGACCTGCATTCATGGTCAATATAGTTAAGCAGTACGTCTTGAATAGATATATCTTATTTATTAATTTCTCACTGTATTCGTACATCTTACACAAATTCTATTAATTACATACTTGCATTCGTGATAACATTCTAAACAAATGATGAAATCATTTTTATTGTCAAATTAAATTTTCGTCTATTCAGGAAAAAAACACATTAAAGTGTCTATCGAGAGGAAAATTTACTAAGAGTGATTTTTTTTAAAATTCTATATGTATTCTTTACAGGGAGTGCAACCTGTTTGCATTTATAAGTCATATTCCTACTAACACTGAAATTAATAATATTCAGAAATATCCATTCGCTATTAATGCATTAAAGGTACTCATAATAATAGTGGCTAGTTGTTTAGCGCACATGTCCTCCTTTCGGTGCTCATGGCGCTTAGAGAAAAATACATGTAACAAACATAAGAAAAGAAAACTCAAAAAACAAACTGAAATTCTCATGGACATAGTCAATTAGAATATTGCAATAATAACGACTAAAATAAAAAGTTTTCAGATTTGATTTAAATGTTTCTGTTGACGACAGTTGACGTGTTTGTAGAAGGAGCTCGTTCCAGAGTTTTGGACCCATGGCTGAGAAAGCCCGATCACCCCAAACATGTTTGATTCTAGGTGTATGAAGCAATAGTGTATCTCATGACGAGCGAAGACTTTGTGTGGGATTGTATTTGGAACCAGAGTTGCTCAGGTATGTGGGGGAATTAAGAGAGTAAACTGAATGATGTACTAGTAACATAATTTTAAAGATAATCCTTTTGTCAACTGGCAACCAACGAAGAGAACGGAGAATTGGTGATATGGATTCTATTTTTTTTAGTAAATGTGATAAGGCAGGCTGTAGAGTTTTGTAGTCGTTGAAATGTGGTGACATCTTTTTTTGGAAGGTTACAGAACAATGAATTTGCAAAATCTAAACGAGATGAAATTAAAGCTTTAAGGTCTCAGGCGCAGGTCTGTACGAACACTTTCTTATGAAACAAGACCTCTATTAGGTCAGGAGGTTTGTTCCTATGCTACAGTTTGGTAAATTTAAGCTTTCATTAAAATTGGCTCTTTAAAAAACTATATGATATATTTTCATATCAATTAAACTAGGAAAGGTTGGATATTGTTTATTGGTCAAAATAATTTCAAACGTATACACACTTAAATTTCAACGTAATCAGTACATGTGTAGTTTGCTTTCATTTCATTATTCATGCCTACTCCAATATACCAAGTAAATGACCTTTAAAAAAGGGTGTTTGGAAAATGCAACTTATATACATGCATGTGCACCATGGCACATAACCATTAGTGATCTTTCTGTCTTCCAATGACCGTCACCATGCAGTTACATTAGTACACACATACCTGTATTGATGATGCCTTTGCTTCCAATGTAAAGTAGAACTCCTCACGTAAATCCCCTCCATCGAGTGTCAAGTCAGTCAAGTGTGGCATAGAACACAGTGCCTCTGATAGGTGATGTGACGAGGCTGATGTGGAACACTTGTGATTAGTCAGGTTGAGAGTCTGGACCTGCATTCATGGTGAATATAGTTAAGCAGTACGTCTTGAATAGATATATCTTATTTACTGATGTTCTCACTGTATTTGTACATTTTACAAACATTCCATTAATTACATACTTGCATTCAAGATAACATTCTAAACAAATGATGAAATAGGTTTTATTTTCAAAATTAATTCTCGACTATTCAGAAAAAAGGAAACATTAAAGTGTCTATCGAGAGGATAATTTACTAAGAGTGATTTTTTTTAAATTCTATATGTATTCTTTAGAGGGAGTGCAACCTGTTTGCATTTATAAGTCATATTCCTACTAACACTGACATTAATAATATTCAGTAATATTCATTCGCTATTAATGCATTAAAGGTACTCATAATAATAGTGGCTATTTGTATAGCGCACATGTGTTCCTTTCGGTGCTCATGGCGCTTAGAGAAAATACATGTAACAAACATAAGAAAAGAAAACTCAAAAAACAAAACGAAATTCTCATGGACATAGTTATTTAGAATATTGCAATAATAACGACTAAAAAAAAGGAGTTTTCAGATTTGATTTAAATGTTTCTGTTGACGACAGTTGACGTGTTTGTAGAAGGAGCTCGTTCCAGAGTTTTGGACCCATGGCTGAGAAAGCCCGATCACCCCAAACATGTTTGATTCTAGGTGTATGAAGCAATAGTGTATCTCATGACGAGCGAAGACTTTGTGTGGGATTGTATTTGGAACCAGAGTTGCTCAGGTATGTGGGGGAATTAAGAGAGTAACTGAATGATGTACTAGTAACATAATTTTAAAGATAATCCTTTTGTCAACTGGCAACCAACGAAGAGAACGGAGAATTGGTGATATGGATTCTATTTTTTTTAGTAAATGTGATAAGGCAGGCTGTAGAGTTTTGTAGTCGTTGAAATGTTGTGACATCTTTTTTTGGAAGGTTACAGAACAATGAATTTGCAAAATCTAAACGAGATGAAATTAAAGCTTTAAGGTCTCAGCCGCAGGTCTGTACGAACACTTTCTTATGAAACAAGACCTCTATTAGGTCAGGAGGTTTGTTCCTATGCTACAGTTTGGTAAATTTAAGCTTTCATTAAAATTGGCTCTTTAAAAAACTATATGATATATTTTCTAATCAATCAAACTAGGAAAGGTTGGATATTGTTTATTGGTCAAAATAATTTCAAACGTATACACACTTAAATTTCAACGTAATCAGTACATGTGTAGTTTGCTTTCATTTCATTATTCATGCCTACTCCAATTTACCAAGTAAATGGCCTTTAAAAAGAGTGTTTGGAAAATGCAACTTAGATTACATGTGCACCATGGCACATAACCATTAGTGATCTTTCTGTCTTCCAATGACCGTCATCATGCAGTTACATTAGTACACACATACCTGTATTGATGATGCCTTTGCTTCCAATGTAGAGTAGAACTCCTCACGTAAATCCCCTCCATCGAGTGTCAAGTCAGTCAAGTGTGGCATAGAACATAGTGCCTCTGATAGGTGATGTGACGAGGCTGGTTTGGAACACTTGTGATTAGTCAGGTTGAGAGTCTGGACCTGCATTCATGGTGAATATAGTTAAGCAGTACGTCTTGAATAGATATATCTTATTTACTAATGTTCTCACTGTATTTGTACATTTTACACACATTCCATTAATTACATACTTGCATTCAAGATAACATTCTAAACAAATGATGAAATAGGTTTTATTTTCAAAACTAATTTTCGACTATTCAGAAAAAAGGAAACATTAAAGTGTCTATCGAGAGGATAATTTACTGAGAGTGAATTTCCTACATTCTTTATGTATTCTTTAGAGGGATTGCAATCTGTTTGCATTTATAAGTCATATTCCTACTTACACTGAAATTAATAATACCCAGAAATATACATGCATTCATGGTGAATATAGTTAAGCAGTACGTCTTGAATAGATATATCTTTTTTACTTATCTCAAACTGTATTCTTACATTTTACACAAATTCCTTCAATTATATACTTGCATTCAAGAAAACATTCTAAACAAATGATGAAATAATTTTTATTCAATTGTCGTCTAATCAGAAAAAAGAACACATTAAAGTGTCTATCGACAGGATAATTTACTGAGAGTGAATTTCCTAAATTCTTTATGTATTCTTTAGAGGGATTGCAATCTGTTTGCATTTATAAGTCATATTCCTACTTACACTGAAATTAATAATACCCAGAAATATACATTTACTATTAATGCATTAAAGGTACGCGTAAATCTCGATTTCAAGTGCGCAAGACCCCCTATATCAGGAGGTTAGTTCGTATGGTACAGTTTGGAAATTTCAAGCCTACATTAAAATTGGCTCCTCAAAAAACTCTATGAAATGTTTTTAATGTCAATCAAACTAGGAAAAGGTTGGATATTGTTTATTGTTCGAAAAAAATGTCAAACTAAGACACACATCAATTTCAACGTAATCAGTACATGCGTAGTTTGCTTTCATTTCATTATTCATGGCTATTCCAATATACAAAATAAATGGCCTTTAAAAAAGAGTGTTTGGAAAACGCAACATAGATTACATGTGCACCATGGCATATAACCATTACTGCTCCTTCTTTCTACCAATAACCGTCTCCATGCAGTTACATAAGTAAACACATACCTTGGTGGATGATGCGTTTGCTTTCCATGTAGAGTAGAACTCCTCACGTAAATCCCCTCTATCGAGTGTCAAGTAAGTCAAGTGTGGCATAGAACACAATGCCTCTGATAGGTGATGTGATGAGGCTGGTGTGGGACACTCATGATTAGTCAGGTTGAGAGTCTGGACCTGCATTCATGGTGAATAGAGTTAAGCAGTACGTCTTGATTAGATATATCTTATTCATCAATTTCTCACTGTATTCGTACATCTTACACAAATTCTATTAATTACATACTTGCATTCATGATAACATTCTAAACAAATGATGAAATGATTTTTATTTTCAAATTCAGTTCTCGTCTATTCATGAAAAAACACATTAACGTGTCTCTCGACAGGATAATTTACTAAGAGTGATTTTTTTAAAATTCAATATGTATTCTTTAGAGGGATTGCAATCTTTTGCATTTATAACTCATATTCCTACTAACACTGAAATTAATAATACCCAGAAATATGCATTTGCTTTTATTGCATTAAAGGTACTCATAACTCTCGATTTCATCTGCAAAAGGCCCCCTAAATCAGGAGGTTTGTTCGTATGGTACAGTTTGGTAAATTTAAGCCTTCATTAAAATTGGCTCTTTAAAAAACTATATGATATATTTTCATATCAATCAAACAAGGAAAAGGTTGGATATTGTTTATTGGTCAAAATAATTTCAAACGTGCACACTTAAATTTCAACGTAATCAGTACATGTGTAGTTTGCTTTCATTTCATTATTCATGCCTACTCCAATATACCAAGTAAATGACCTTTAAAAAAGGGTGTTTGGAAAATGCAACTTATATACATGTGCACCATGGCATATGACCATTACTGCTCTTTCTGTCTACCAATGACTGTCTCCATGCAGTTATATTAGTACACACGTACCTTTATGGATGATGCCTTTGCTTTCAATGTAGAGTAGAACTCCTCACGTAAATCTCCTCCATCGAGTGTCAAGTCAGTCAAGTTTGGCATAGAACAGAGTGCTTCTGATAGGTGATGTGATAAGGCTAGTGTGGGACACTCATGATTAGTCAGGTTGAGAGTCTGGACCTGCATTCATGGTCAATATAGTTAAGCAGTACGTCTTGAATAGATATATCTTATTTATTAATTTCTCACTGTATTCGTACATCTTACACAAATTCTATTAATTACATACTTGCATTCGTGATAACATTCTAAACAAATGATGAAATCATTTTTATTGTCAAATTAAATTTTCGTCTATTCAGGAAAAAAACACATTAAAGTGTCTATCGAGAGGAAAATTTACTAAGAGTGATTTTTTTTAAAATTCTATATGTATTCTTTACAGGGAGTGCAACCTGTTTGCATTTATAAGTCATATTCCTACTAACACTGAAATTAATAATATTCAGAAATATCCATTCGCTATTAATGCATTAAAGGTACTCATAATAATAGTGGCTAGTTGTTTAGCGCACATGTCCTCCTTTCGGTGCTCATGGCGCTTAGAGAAAAATACATGTAACAAACATAAGAAAAGAAAACTCAAAAAACAAACTGAAATTCTCATGGACATAGTCAATTAGAATATTGCAATAATAACGACTAAAATAAAAAGTTTTCAGATTTGATTTAAATGTTTCTGTTGACGACAGTTGACGTGTTTGTAGAAGGAGCTCGTTCCAGAGTTTTGGACCCATGGCTGAGAAAGCCAAATCACCCCCAAACATGTTTGATTCTAGGTGTATGAAGCAATAGTGTATCTCATGACGAGCGAAGACTTTGTGTGGGATTGTATTTGGAACCAGAGTTGCTCAGGTATGTGGGTGAATTAAGAGAGTAAACTGAATGATGTACTAGTAACAGAATTTTAAAGATAATCCTTTTGTCAACTGGCAACCAATGAAGAGAACGGAGAATTGGTGATATGAATTCTATTTTTTTAGTAAATGTTATAAGGCGGGCTGCAGAGTTTTGTAGTCGTTGAAATGTTGTGACATCTTTTTTTGGAAGGTTACAGAACAATGAATTTGCAAAATCTAAACGAGATGAAATTAAAGCTTTAAGGTCTCAGCCGCAGGTCTGTACGAACACTTTCTTATGAAACAAGACCTCTATTAGGACAGGAGGTTTGTTCCTATGCTACAGTTTGGTAAATTTAAGCCTTCATTAAAATTGGCTCTTTAAAAAACTATATGATATATTTTCTAATCAATCAAACTAGGAAAGGTTGGATATTGTTTATTGGTCAAAATAATTTCAAACGTATACACACTTAAATTTCAACGTAATCAGTACATGTGTAGTTTGCTTTCATTTCATTATTCATGCCTACTCCAATATACCAAGTAAATGACCTTTAAAAAAGAGTGTTTGGAAAATGCAACTTAGATTACATGTGCACCATGGCACATAACCATTAGTGATCTTTCTGTCTTCCAATGACCGTCACCATGCAGTTACATTAGTACACACATACCTGTATTGATGATGCCTTTGCTTCCAATGTAGAGTAGAACTCCTCACTTAAATCCCCTCCATCGAGTG
Source organism: Strongylocentrotus droebachiensis (assembly GCA_035222895.1). Lineage (NCBI taxonomy): Eukaryota > Metazoa > Echinodermata > Echinoidea > Camarodonta > Strongylocentrotidae > Strongylocentrotus > Strongylocentrotus droebachiensis. Next base: position 117,791 of record JAVYIG010005028.1, read on the forward strand.
TCAAGTCAGTCAAGTGTGGCATAGAACATAGTGCCTCTGATAGGTGATGCGACGAGGCTGGTGTGGAACACGTGTGATTAGTCAGGTTGAGAGTCTGGACCTGCATTCATGGTGAATATAGTTAAGCAGTACGTCTTGAATAGATATATCTTATTTACTAATGTTCTCATTGTATTTGTACATTTTACACACATTCCATTAATTACATACTTGCATTCAAGATAACATTCTAAACAAATGATGAAATAGGTTTTATTTTCAAAATTAATTTTCGACTATTCAGAAAAAAGGAAACATTAAAGTGTCTATCGAGAGGATAATTTACTAAGAGTGATTTTTTTTAAATTCTATATGTATTCTTTAGAGGGAGTGCAACCTGTTTGCATTTATAAGTCATATTCCTACTAACACTGAAATTAATAATATTCAGTAATATTCATTCGCTATTAATGCATTAAAGGTACTCATAATAATAGTGGCTACTTGTTTAGCGCACATGTCCTCCTTTCGGTGCTCATGGCGCTTAGAGAAAAATACATGTAACAAACATAGGAAAAAAAAACTCAAAAAACAAACCGAAATTCTCATGGACATAGTCAATTAGAATATTGCAATAATAACGACTAAAATAAAAAGTTTTCAGATTTGATTTAAATGTTTCTGTTGACGACAGTTGACGTGTTTTTAGAAGGAGCTCGTTCCAGAGTTTTGGACCCATGGCTAAGAAAGCCCGATCACCCCAAACATGTTTAATTCTAGGTGTATGAAGCAATAGTGTATCTCATGACGAGCGAAGACTTTGTGTGGGATTGTATTTGGAACCAGAGTTGCTCAGGTATGTGGGTGAATTAAGAGAGTAAACTGAATGATGTACTAGTAACAGAAATTTAAAGATAATCCTTTTGTCAACTGGCAACCAATGAAGAGAACGGAGAATTGGTGATATGAATTCTTTTTTTTTAGTAAATGTTATAAGGCGGGCTGCAGAGTTTTGTAGTCGTTGAAATGTTGTGACATCTTTTTTTGGAAGGTTACAGAACAATGAATTTGCAAAATCTAAACGAGATGAAATTAAAGCTTTAAGGTCTCAGCCGCAGGTCTGTACGAACACTTTCTTATAAAAACAAGACCTCTATTAGGTCAGGAGGTTTGTTCCTATGCTACAGTTTGGTAAATTTAAGCTTTCATTAAAATTGGCTCTTTAAAAAACTATATGATATATTTTCATATCAATCAAACTAGGAAAGGTTGGATATTGTTTATTGGTCAAAATAATTTCAAACGTATACACACTTAAATTTCAACGTAATCAGTACATGTGTAGTTTGCTTTCATTTCATTATTCATGCCTACTCCAATATACCAAGTAAATGACCTTTAAAAAAGGGTGTTTGGAAAATGCAACTTAGATTACATGTGCACCATGGCACATAACCATTAGTGATCTTTCTGTCTTCCAATGACCGTCACCATGCAGTTACATTAGTACACACATACCTGTATTGATGATGCCTTTGCTTCCAATGTAGAGTAGAACTCCTCACTTAAATCCCCTCCATCGAGTGTCAAGTCAGTCAAGTGTGGCATAGAACATAGTGCCTCTGATAGGTGATGCGACGAGGCTGGTGTGGAACACGTGTGATTAGTCAGGTTGAGAGTCTGGACCTGCATTCATGGTGAATATAGTTAAGCAGTACGTCTTGAATAGATATATCTTATTTACTAATGTTCTCACTGTATTTGTACATTTTACACACATTCCATTAATTACATACTTGCATTCAAGATAACATTCTAAACAAATGATGAAATAGGTTTTATTTTCAAAATTAATTTTCGACTATTCAGAAAAAAGGAAACATTAAAGTGTCTATCGAGAGGATAATTTACTAAGAGTGATTTTTTTTTAATTCTATATGTATTCTTTAGAGGGAGTGCAACCTGGTTGCATTTATAAGTCATATTCCTACTAACACTGAAATTAATAATATTCAGTAATATTCATTCGCTATTAATGCATTAAAGGTACTCATAATAATAGTGGCTACTTGTTTAGCGCACATGTCCTCCTTTCGGTGCTCATGGCGCTTAGAGAAAAATACATGTAACAAACATAGGAAAAGAAAACTCAAAAAACAAACCGAAATTCTCATGGACATAGTCAATTAGAATATTGCAATAATAACGACTAAAATAAAAAGTTTTCAGATTTGATTTAAATGTTTCTGTTGACGACAGTTGACGTGTTTGTAGAAGGAGCTCGTTCCAGAGTTTTGGACCCATGGCTGAGAAAGCCAAATCACCCCCAAACATGTTTGATTCTAGGTGTATGAAGCAATAGTGTATCTCATGACGAGCGAAGACTTTGTGTGGGATTGTATTTGGAACCAGAGTTGCTCAGGTATGTGGGTGAATTAAGAGAGTAAACTGAATGATGTACTAGTAACAGAATTTTAAAGATAATCCTTTTGTCAACTGGCAACCAATGAAGAGAACGGAGAATTGGTGATATGAATTCTATTTTTTTAGTAAATGTTATAAGGCGGGCTGCAGAGTTTTGTAGTCGTTGAAATGTTGTGACATCTTTTTTTGGAAGGTTACAGAACAATGAATTTGCAAAATCTAAACGAGATGAAATTAAAGCTTTAAGGTCTCAGCCGCAGGTCTGTACGAACACTTTCTTATGAAACAAGACCTCTATTAGGACAGGAGGTTTGTTCCTATGCTACAGTTTGGTAAATTTAAGATTTCATTAAAATTGGCTCTTTAAAAAACTATATGATATATTTTCATATCAATCAAACTAGGAAAGGTTGGATAATGTTTATTGGTCAAAATAATTTCAAACGTATACACACTTAAATTTCAACGTAATCAGTACATGTGTAGTTTGCTTTCATTTCATTATTCATGCCTACTCCAATATACCAAGTAAATGACCTTTAAAAAAGAGTGTTTGGAAAATGCAACTTAGATTACATGTGCACCATGGCACATAACCATTAGTGATCTTTCTGTCTTCCAATGACCGTCACCATGCAGTTACATTAGTACACACATACCTGTATTGATGATGCCTTTGCTTCCAATGTAAAGTAGAACTCCTTACTTAAATCCCCTCCATCGAGTGTCAAGTCAGTCAAGTGTGGCATAGAACATAGTGCCTCTGATAGGTGAAGTGACGAGGCTGGTGTGGAACACTTGTGATTAGTCAGGTTGAGAGTCTGGACCTGCATTCATGGTGAATATAGTTAAGCAGTACGTCTTGAATAGATATATCTTATTTACTAATGTTCTCACTGTATTTGTACATTTTACACACATTCCATTAATTACATACTTGCATTCAAGATAACATTCTAAACAAATGATGAAATAGGTTTTATTTTCAAAATTAATTTTCGACTATTCAGAAAAAAGGAAACATTAAAGTGTCTATCGAGAGGATAATTTACTAAGAGTGATTTTTTTTAAATTCTATATGTATTCTTTAGAGGGAGTGCAACCTGGTTGCATTTATAAGTCATATTCCTACTAACACTGAAATTAATAATATTCAGTAATATTCATTCGCTATTAATGCATTAAAGGTACTCATAATAATAGTGGCTACTTGTTTAGCGCACATGTCCTCCTATCGGTGCTCATGGCGCTTAGAGAAAAATACATGTAACAAACATAGGAAAAGAAAACTCAAAAAACAAACCGAAATTCTCATGGACATAGTCAATTAGAATATTGCAATAATAACGACTAAAATAAAAAGTTTTCAGATTTGATTTAAATGTTTCTGTTGACGACAGTTGACGTGTTTTTAGAAGGAGCTCGTTCCAGAGTTTTGGACCCATGGCTAAGAAAGCCCGATCACCCCAAACATGTTTGATTCTAGGTGTATGAAGCAATAGTGTATCTCATGACGAGCGAAGACTTTGTGTGGGATTGTACTTGGAACCAGAGTTGCTCAGGTATGTGGGGGAATTAAGAGAGTAAACTGAATGATGTACTAGTAACAGAAATTTAAAGATAATCCTTTTGTCAACTATCAACCAACGAAGAGAACGGAGAATTGGTGATATGAATTCTATTTTTTTAGTAAATGTTATAAGGCGGGCTGCAGAGTTTTGTAGTCGTTGTAATGTTGTGACATCTTTTTGTGGAAGGTTACAGAACAATGAATTTGCAAAATCTAAACGAGATGAAATTAAAGCTTTAAGGTCTCAGCCGCAGGTCTGTACGAACACTTTCTTATGAAACAAGACCTCTATTAGGTCAGGAGGTTTGTTCCTATGCTACAGTTTGGTAAATTTAAGCTTTCATTAAAATTGGCTCTTTAAAAAACTATATGATATATTTTCATATCAATCAAACTAGGAAAGGTTGGATATTGTTTATTGGTCAAAATAATTTCAAACGTATACACACTTAAATTTCAACGTAATCAGTACATGTGTAGTTTGCTTTCATTTCATTATTCATGCCTACTCCAATATACCAAGTAAAAGGCCTTTAAAAAGAGTGTTTGGAAAATGCAACTCATATACATGTGCACCATGGCATAAAACCATTACTGCTCTTTCTGTCTACAAATGACCATCCCCATGCAGTAACATTAGTACACACATACCTTTATGGATGATGCGTTTGCTTTCCATGTAGAGTAGAACTCCTCACGTAAATCCCCTTCATCGAGTGTCAAGTCAGTCAAGTGTGGCATAGAACACATTGCCTCTGATAGGTGATGTGACGAGGCTGGTGTGGGACACTTGCGATTAGTCAGGATGAGAGTCTGGACCTGAATTCATGGTGAATATAGTTAAGCAGTACGTCTTGAATAGATATATTTTATTTACTAATTTCTCACTGTATTCGTACATTTTACACAAATTCCATTAATTACATAGGCGGAGCCACGCCTGCAATAATCCACAGTCCAAGTGGATTAGATATTCCCCAATTGTCACAGGTATATTTTGAATGCCACTGCATGAGCATAGAACATGGTCTTACAAGAGCTGACACAATGGTCCAGGCTGCTGTAGAACAAAAACTGGATCGTGAGTTAAGTTATAGTAACAAATCCTATGGAAATGTAGAAGCGGCAGTCGTTGTAGAAAAGGTCGTTAGTTCAATGTCAGATAGCAATTGGAAAATGTTGAGAAAAGCAGTGAAATCCGACGTCAGAGAAGAAAGGGATAAGAAGTGGGTCAGTAAAACCCAAACACTGGTGGTTCAAGGGCAATACCTAAACCTGTTAAACGAACAAAATGCCGATATATCATGGAAAAGCATAATATATAATCTTCCCAGAAGAGTGTTAAGTTTTGCCGTTAGTGCTTCCATCGATGCACTCCCTACATTCCGAAATCTACAAAGATGGGGAAAGCGCCTAACAGGCAAATGTGATCTTTGCAACAATACGCAAACCCTACACCATGTATTAAACCATTGTCAAACGATGTTAACTCAAGGCCGGTATACATGGCGGCATGATAGTATTTTGAGCTACATATGGCAAGTAGTGCAGTCATCTGAACTGGTATCAAACGAGAGCATACGTGTAAACGTCGATTTACCAGGTAGCATGACAAGTAACAGAGGTACTATTCCCGTAATTATACTACCAACATCAGACCGCCCTGACATGGTCCTTTTTCGCCCACATGAAAAAGAAATATTCATCTTTGAATTGACAGTTCCATTTGAGAATAACATGACGAATAGCCATAGGTACAAGGTTACTAAGTACACACCCCTGGTTAATAACCTGAGACGCTCAGGTTATAAATGCACACTTTGGTGCGTAGAAATTGGATCAAGGGGATACATTTCCGAAGAAAATAGAGCAGCATTAAAAGGAATGTTAAAACTGATAATGGTATCAAAACAAATTAAGCATGTCTGTCAGACGCTGAGCCGACTAGCCTTAGTTACATCTTATGGAATCTACAAGCTCAGAAATGAACCACAGTGGACTGATACGGGGTACATGTCCGTCCCTGACTCTCAGGTGCTTAAATAGTCATCCCCTCACCTGAACATCTTGAATAACCCATCCTATTTAAGAGGGTCATTGCATTTAGTATACAATTAATCCTACAAGGAGGAATAACAGTGCATGTACGAAGAAGATGTACTTTCATTTATTTATTTTTCTTCAAAATATGTATAACTATAATACGACAATGCTCGAATGATGTTTAAACGATGCAATACCTGTTATGAACTTATATATCATGCAATTGTACTATGAACAAATCTAAAAATGTGTATATTTAAGAAACCATTTAGTATTTAAATACTCCATGTATATGATTCTACGTTCGGTGTAAATAATATAAGTCCCTGACTCCCAGGTGCTTAAATAGTCACCCCCTCCCTGGACATGTTGAAGAACACATCCTATTTAAGAGGGTCATTGCATTTTGTACACAATTAATCTTACAAGGAGGAATAACAGTTTATGTATGAAGAATATGTACCTTTATTTATTTATTTTTCTACAAAAGATGTATAACTATAATACGACAATGCTCGAATGATGTTTACAACGATGCAATACCTGTTATGAACTTATATATTATCATACAATTTTACTAAGAACACATCTAAAAATGTTTATATTTAAGAAACCATTTAGTATCTAAATACTCCATGTATATCATTCTTCGTTCGGTGTAAATAATATTTATCCGAGTATATAGAAAAACAATTAAGCCACAAAATGATGGTGTAATAATCTTGACCCACATTCGTAAAACAAACAAGTATTAGTATCAAAATCATGGTAATAAAATAGATGCCAGAGAAACTATTACATTGTCGCAAAATCAAGCATAATGCACTTATTCATGGCTACATTTCTACCATTTATACTGGTGTTAAGCTTTAAGATCGCCAAAGATAGAACCGTATTGCCTATTACCGTTGAGGAATCTCAACCTCGTACTTCTCTTTCCATTATTTTGTTAACTATTTTCTATATATGCTTTATATGTTTCCTATGTTGTACATGTTGTACTTGTCTTGTATACCCTGCCAGTGACACAGTTGTGTATTGTATACTACATTGTGTCATGGACCTGGGTTCAAACGTTTATACTTCTTTGTTTATTACGCTGAATAAAGATGAAACATATATTGATTCAAGATAACATTCTAAACAAATATTAAAATAGTTTTTTTTCTTCAAATTCAATTCTTGTCTATTCAGAAAAAAGAACACATTAAAGTGTCTATCGACAGGATAATAAAGACAGATTGTTTTAAATTATATATTTACTCTTTAGAGGGATTGCAATCTGTTTGCATTTATAAGTCATATTCCTACTTACACTAAAATTAATAATACCCAGAAATATGCATTTGCTATTAATGCATTAAAGGTTCTCATAACTCTCGATTTCATGTGCACAAGACGCCCTAAATCAGGAGATTTGTTCCTATGGTACAGTTAGGTAAGTTCAAGCCTACATTAAAGTGTCTATCGACAGGATAATAAAGAATGATTATTTTAAATAATATATTTACTCTTTAGAGGGATTGCAATCTGTTTGCATTGATAAGTCATATTCCTACTTACACTAAAATTAATAATACCCAGAAATATGCATTTGCTATTAATGCATTAAAGGTTCTCATAACTCTCGATTTCATGTGCACGAGACGCCCTAAATCAGGAGATTTGTTCCTATGGTACAGTTAGGTAAGTTCAAGCCTACATTAAAATTGGCTCCTCAAAACAATCTATGAAATATTTTTCATATCAATCAAACTAGGAAAAGTTGGATATTGTTTATTGGTCGAAAAAATGTCAAACTTATACACACTTAATTTCATTGTAATCAGAAGATGTGTAGTTTGCTTTCATTTCATTATTCAAGGCTATTCCAATATACTAAGTAAATGGCCTTTAAAAAGAGTGTTTGGAAAATGCAACTCATATACATGTGCACCATGGCATATTACCATTACTGCTCTTTCTGTCTACCAATGACCGTCCCCATGCAGTAACATTAGTACACACATACCTTTATGGATGGTGCGTTTGCTTTCCATGTAGAGTAGAACTCCTCACGTAAATCCCCTTCATCGAGTGTCAAGTCAGTCAAGTGTGGCATAGAACACAGTGCCTCTGATAGGTGATGTGACGAGGCTGGTGTGGAACACTTGTGATTAGTCAGGTTGAGAGTCTGGACCTGCATTCATGGTGAATATAGTTAAGCAGTACGTCTTGAATAGATATATCTTATTTACTAATGTTCTCACTGTATTTGTACATTTCACACACATTCCATTAATTACATACTTGCATTCAAGATAACATTCTAAACAAATGATGAAATAGGTTTTATTTTCAAAATTAATTCTCGACTATTCAGAAAAAAGGAAACATTAAAGTGTTTATCGAGAGGATAATTTACTAAGAGTGATTTTTTTTTAATTCTATATGTATTCTTTAGAGGGAGTGCAACCTGTTTGCATTTATAAGTCATATTCCTACTAACACTGAAATTAATAATATTTAGTAATATCCATTCGCTATTAATGCATTAAAGGTACTCATAATAATAGTGGCTACTTGTATAGCGCACATGTGTTCCTTTCGGTGCTCATGGCGCTTAGAGAAAAATACATGTAACAAACATAAGAAAAGAAAACTCAAAAAACAAAACGAAATTCTCATGGACATAATTAATTAGAATATTGCAATAATAACGACTAAAAAAAAAGAGTTTCAGATTTTATTTAAATCTTTCTGTTGACGACAGTTGACGTGTTTGTAGAAGGAGCTCGTTCCAGAGTTTTGGACCCATGGCTGAGAAAGCCCGATCACCCCAAACATGTTTGATTCTAGGTGTATGAAACAATAGTGTATCTCATGACGAGCGAACACTTTGTGTGGGATTGTATTTGGAACCAGAGTTGCTCAGGTATGTGGGTGAATTAAGAGAGTAAACTGAATAATTTACTAGTAACGGAATTTTAAAGATAATCCTTTTGTCAACTGGCAACCAATGAAGAGAACGGAGAATTGGTGATATGGATTCTATTTTTTTAGTAAATGTTATAAGGCGGGCTGCAGAGTTTTGTAGTCGTTGAAATATTGTGACATCTTTTTTTGGAAGGTTACAGAACAATGAATTTGCAAAATCTAAACGAGATGAAATTAAAGCTTTAAGGTCTCAGCCGCAGGTCTGTACGAACACTCTCTTATGAAACAAGACCTCTATTAGGTCAGGAGGTTTGTTCCTATGGTACAGTTTGGTAAATTTAAGCTTTCATTAAAATTGGCTCTTTAAAAAACTATATGATATATTTTCATATCAATTAAACTAGGAAATGTTGGATATTGTTTATTGGTCAAAATAATTTCAAACGTATACACACTTAAATTTCAACGTAATCAGTACATGTGTAGTTTGCTTTCATTTCATTATTCATGCCTACTCCAATATACCAAGTAATTGACCTTTAAAAAAGGGTGTTTGGAAAATGCAACATATATACATGTGCACCATGGCATATAACCATTACTGCTTTTTCTGTCTACCAATGACCGTCTCCATGCAGTTATATTAGTACACACATACCTTTAGTGATGATGCCTTTGCTTTCAATGTAGAGTAGAACTCCTCACGTAAATCTCCTCCATTGAGTGTCAAGTCAGTCAAGTTTGGCATAGAACAGAGTGCTTCTGATAGGTGATGTGATGAAGCTGGTGTGGGACATTCATGATTAGTCACGTTGAGAGTCTGGACCTGCATTCATGGTGAATATAGTTAAGCAGTAAGTCTTGAATATATATATATTATTCATCAATTTCTCACTGTATTCATACATCTTACATAAATTCTATTAATTACATACTTGCATTCATGATAACATTCTAAACAAATGATGAAATCATTTTCATTTTTAAATTCAATTCTCGTCTATTCAGGAAAAAACACATTAAAGTGTCTCTCGACAGGATAATTTACTAAGAGTGATTTTTTTAAAATTCAATATGTATTCTTTAGAGGGATTGCAATCTGTTTGCATTCATAAGTCATATTCCTACTTACACTGAAATTAACAATACCCAGAAATATGCATTTGCTCTTAATGCATTAAAGGTTCTCATAACTCTCGATTTCATGTGCACAAGACGCCCTAAATACTAAGAGTTATTGTTTCAAATTCTAAATGTATTCTGTAGAGGGATTGCAATCTGTTTGCATTTATAAGTTATATTCCTACTTACACTGAAATTAATAATACCCAAAAATATGCATTTGCTATTAATGCATTAAAGGTACTCATAACTCTCGATTCCATCTGCACAAGACCCCCTAAATCAGGAGGTTTGTTGCTTTGGTACAGTTTGGTAAGTTCAAGCCTACATTGAAATTGGCTCCTCAAAACAATCCACGAAATATTTTTCATATCAATCAAACTAGGAAAATGTTGGATATTGTTATTGTTCGAAAAAGATGTCAAACTTATACACACTTAAATTGCAACGTAATCAGTACATGTGTAGTCTGCTTTCATTTCATTCTTCATGGCAATTCCAATATAACAAGTTAATGGCCTTTAAAAAAAGATTGTTTGGAAAATGCAACTTATGTACATGTGCACCATGGCATATAACCATTACTGCTCTTTCTGTCTTCCAATGACCGTCTCCATGCAGTTACATACACACATACCTTTATTGATGATGCCTTTGCTTTCCATGTAGAGTAGAACTCCTCACGTAAATCCCCTCCATCGAGTGTCAAGTCAGTCAAGTTTGGCATAGAACACAGTGCCTCTGATAGGTGTTGTGACGAGGCTGGTGTGGGACACTGGTGATTAGTCAGGTTGAGAGTCTGGACCTGCATTCACGTTGGATATAGTTAAGCAGTACGTCTCGAATAGATATATCTTATTTACTAATTTCTCACTGTTTTCTTACATTTTACATAAATTCCATTAATTACATACTTGCATTCAAGATAACATTCTAAACAAATGATAAAATAGTGTTTATTTTCAAATTCAATTCTTGTCTATTCAGAAAAAAAAAACATTAAAGTGTCTATCGACAGGATAATAAAGAACGATTGTTTTAAATTATATATGTATTCTTTAGAAGGATTGCAATTTGTTTGCATTCATAAGTCATATTCCTACTTACACTGAAATTAACAATACCCAGAAATATGCATTTGCTCTTAATGCATTAAAGGTTCTCATAACTCTCGATTTGATGTGCACAAGACGCCCTAAATACTAAGAGTGATTGTTTCAAATTCTATATGTATTCTTTAGAGGGATTGCAATCTGTTTGCATTTATAAGTCATATTCCTACTTACACTGAAATTAACAATACCCAGAAATATGCATTTGCTCTTAATGCATTAAAGGTACTCATAACTCTCGATTTCATCTGCACAAGACCCCCTAAATCAGGAGGTTTGTTGCTTTGGTACAGTTGGTAAGTTCAAGCCTACATTGAAATTGGCTCCTCAAAACAATCCACGAAATATTTTTCATATCAATCAAACTAGGAAAATGTTGGATATTGTTTATTGTTCGAAAAAGATGTCAAACTCATACACACTTAAATTGCAACGTAATCAGTACATGTGTAGTCTGCTTTCATTTCATTATTCATGGCAATTCCAATATGACAAGTTAATGGCCTTTAAAAAAAGATTGTTTGGAAAATGCAACTTATGTACATGTGCACCATGGCATATAACCATTACTGCTCTTTCTGTCTTCCAATGACCGTCTCCATGCAGTTAAATTAGTACACACATACCTTTATTGATGATGCCTTTGCTTTCCATGTAGAGTAGAACTCCTCACGTAAATCCCCTCCATCGAGTGTCAAGTCAGTCAAGTTTGGCATAGAACACAGTGCCTCTGATAGGTGTTGTGACGAGGCTGGTGTGGGACACTGGTGATTAGTCAGATTGAGAGTCTCGACCTGCATTCATGGTGGATATAGTTAACCAGTACGTCTTGAATAGATATATCTTATTTACTAATTTCTCACTGTATTCTTACATTTTACACAAATTCCATTAATTACATACTTGCATGCAAGATAACATTCTAAACAAATGATGAAATAGTGTTTATTTTCAAATTAAATTCTTGTCTATTCAGAAGAAAAAAAAATTAAAGTGTCTATCGACAGGATAATAAAGAAGGATTGTTTTAAATTATATATGTATTCTTTAGAGGGATTGCAATCTGTTTGCATTCATAAGTCATATACCTACTTACACTGAAATTAACAATACCCAGAAATATGCATTTGCTCTTAATGCATTAAAGGTTCTCATAACTCTCGATTTGATGTGCACAAGACGCCCTAAATACCAAGAGTGATTGTTTCAAATTCTATATGTATTCTGTAGAGGGATTGCAATCTGTTTGCATTTATAAGTCATAATTCTTCTTACACTGAAATTGATAATACAAAGAAATATGCATTTGCTCTTAATGCATTAAAGGTACTCATAACTCTCGATTTCATCTGCACAAGACCCCCTAAATCAGGAGGTTTGTTGCTTTGGTACAGTTTGGTAAGTTCAATCCTACATTGAAATTGGCTCCTCAAAACAATCCACGAAATATTTTTCATATCAATCAAAATAGGAAAAGGTTGGATATTGTTTATTGTTCGAAAAAGATGTCAAACTTATACACACTTAAATTGCAACGTAATCAGTACATTTGTAGTCTGATTTCATTTCATTATTCATGGCTATTCCAATATACCAAGTAAATGGCCTTTAAAAAGAGTGTTTGAAAAATGCAACTTATATACATGTGCACCATGGCATATAAGCATTGCTGCTCTTTCTGTCTTCCAATGACCGTCACCATGCAGTTACATTAGTACACACATACCTGTATTGATGATTCCTTTGCTTTCAATGTAGAGTAGAACTTCTCCCGTAAATCTCCTCCATCGAGTGTCAAGTTAGTCAAGTTTGGCATAGAACACAGTGCCTCTGATAGGTGATGTGATGAGGCTGGTGTGGGACACTCGTGATTAGTCAGGTCGAGAGTCTGGACCTGCATTCATGGTGGATATAGTTAAGCAGTACGTCTTGAATAGATATATCTTATTTACTAATTTCTCACCGTATTCTTACATTTTACACAAATTCTATTAATTACATACTTGCATTCAAGAAAATATTCTAAACAAATGATGAAATAGTTTTTATTTGCAAATTCAATTCTCGTCTGTTCAGAAGAAGAAAAAAAACATTAAGGTGTCTATCGAGAGGATAATTTACTAACAGTGATTTTTTTAAATTCTATATGTATTCTTTATAAGTCATATTCCTCCTAACACTGGAATTAATAATACCCAGAAAGATGCACTTGCTATTAATGTATTAAAGGTATTCATAACTCTCGATTTCATGTGCACAAGAGCCCTAAGTCAGGAGGTTTGTTGCTATGATTCAGTTTGGTAAATTCAAACCTTCATTAAAATTTGCTCTTAAAAAATTATATGAAATATTTTTCATATCAATCAAACTCGGTAAATGTTTGTTGTTGATTATTGGTCAAAACAAAATCAATCTTATACACACTTGAAATTCAACTGAATCAGTACGTGTACTTTCCTTTCATATTTCATGACTATTTCAATATACCAAGTGAATGACCTTTAAAACAGGGTGTTTGGAGAAAAAACTGATATACATGTGCACCATATAACCATTACTGCTCTTTCTGTCTATCAATGGCCCTCCTCATGACATTAGGACACACATACTTGTATGAATGGTGCCTTTGCTTTCAATGTAGAGTAGAACTCCTCAGTGAGATCCCCTCCCTTGAGTGCCAGGTCAGTCAGGTTTGGCATAGAACACAGTGCTTCTGCTAGGTGATGTGATGTGGCTGGTGTGGGACACTGGTGATCATCAAGCTCGAGAGTCTGTACATGTGTTGTTTTTTAATATAGTTAAGCAGCACGTCTTTTCACGCATATATTTTATTTACTAATTTATGACTGTATTTTTACATTTCACACAAATTCATTTTATTACATAGTTGCATTTAACATTCTTAACAAAAATGATTAAATAGATTTTATTTTTAAAATTCAATTTTTGTTTATTCTGAAAAAGAACACATTAAAGTTTCTATGAAGAGCATGATTTATTAAGAGTGATTTTTTTTCAATTCTATAAATATTCTTTACAGGTCTTCCAACCTTTTTGCATTCTGTCCTAATCGTAAAATTAATAATACCCATAAATATACATTTTCTTCTTTAAATTGGTCCTTAAAAAGCTATATGACATATTTTTCATATTAATTTAACTCGGAAAAGGGTTCGATATTGAATATTGATCAAAACAACGTAAATCTTATACACATTTATATCTCAACCGAATCTTCACATGCATAGATTTAAACTCAACCCAAGTCAATTCAATGTTTTGGCATGAAAAGAAAATTTAAAATCATAAATACAAAATAAATATTAAACAGGCCAGGACCTATAAAAATCACTTTGTGCTTGGTAAATGAGGCCCCTATCAAGGTAAACATAATATTCAATTGAAATGCAAGAAATAAAACTTAAAAGGTATATTTATATATTTATATTTAGAAGGGGAAAAAAGACTGACCATTTACTACAGCAGGTACCAACCATGTGTATGTACACACCCACAGTCACAAACATACAAGAGCAATACAAAAAAGGGAAGAGGTGAGAATGAGAAAAAGGAGAAAAGGAAGAGGTGGGAATGGTAAAGAGGAGAAAGTGGGAGATGACAATCAGACAGAGAGAAAGGGTCTTTTCAGTTAAGGATGACATCTTTTTTTTTTTCTAGTAGTAATAATTTCACATTGCATTCTTATATTCATCACCAAATATATGCACAGTTCTATTAGTTTTCACTTTTTTTTCTCTCTTTCTTTTTTTTCCAGAGGAAAAAAAATAAATTATTAGTTTAATATCAATTTGCAATGTCAATACATCAGTTTTACACAGAAAAGATATTCAATTTATACAGAATATAAAGAAGCACAGGTGAAGCCTATTGCATAAAATAATCCAAATACGATGCCCATGCCATATCTAATTTACCACACTTATGTTTTTTATAATAAACTTAAGGTGAACCTTTCTTGATCAAAATACCTTTTAACCTCTTCTTTGAGAAGATAAAAATTTGGATTTTTATTATTCATTTACATTTTGTAGATATGAAAACGAGAAATTAAAATGATAGTGTTCAAAGCACTAAATTTGAGAGATCTAACTACAAATAAACACAATTCCTCATCAATTTGTATATGGATACTTGAAAGCTCCCTCAACCACTGAGCTACTTTGTTCCAAAACATTACAATTATCGGACATAAACAGAACAAGTGAATTAATGTCTCTTCTTCTTTGTTTTTTCAATATTCACTTTTAAACCTGATATTTTGGTAAAACTTTCAAGGACATTAAAGTTTGCATTCATAGAATCTACTGAACCATCGAGAAAGATAACGGTGTCGTGAGCATATTGTGACAGACAATATTCAATATTAATAACTTTGATACCCTTAATATGTTGGTTATTTCTGACCATCATATTCAACACCTCAGCACATAACAACAATAGGTAGGGGCTCAGTCCATCACCTTGTCGGCAACCTCTTCCCACTTCAAATGCTTCTGAAATAAAAACATTTACCAATACCAATGCTTTAGCTTGACTATAAAATAATTTAATCTATTTTTGTACTGAGGGATCAAAATTGAAATTGCGAATAACTTTGTTAAGAAAATGATGGGAAACAGAAACATACGCCTTCTGAAAATCAATCGACAAAAGTAAACCTTGAATATTGTCATGCTTGGCAGTTTGAAATAAATCATACATAAATCTAATGTTTTCACCTATGAATCGTCCAGACATAAAATCGTTCTGTCATTCTTGAATAATACTGGGTAAACATGATTTAATTATTTCCACAATACAAGCTGAGGCAAGTTATTTGAAACCTTCAAGAGCGATATGGGTCTCCAATTTAAAAAAGTCCCTGGGCTAATCTTCTTTAGGCAAGAGAGTGATGACACCCACCCTTGGGTAACAGATAACTGTCCACATTCATATGAATGATTCAATGACCGTAGTAAAATCTGAAAATAAAAAAACTATAACATTCATAAGTAAACCCATCTAAATCTATAACAAAGTGGGTGTGCCTGATTTCTTTCATGGCTTTAATATCTACATTTTCCTCTATCTCTCTTTACAGATTTCTATAATAATTTCGAGTTTCCTCAAGATTTTTCTTTGAACTTGTTAAACTTGCATTGTCACTTTCCTTTACAATACTACCAATTGTTTTATTCACCATATTTCTCTTCCCCACATTAAAAAAAATACTTAGAAGGCTTTTCCCCTTCCTCCATCCAACGAGTTCTAGACCTCACGAGCACACCTTCCATTTTGTTTTTTCGGATATTGACTAACTCGTCCTCTTTTTTGTGTGGAGTAAATCGGCAATAGAATTGTCACCCTTGGCGATCAAATCTGTCAGGACCCTGATCTCCTTCTCCAGGTCAAGTTCAACTTTATCCTCCTGCTTTTTATACGAGGCGTATGAGATCGTTGTGGCCCTGATTTTCATTAAAATCATCTCAAACAAAAATTGATCGTTGATAGTAAACCGCAAATCGTTAGGGTGTGAGAGGATTTGGTACTGACCTGAAGTGACCTGAAGTGACCTGAAGTTGTATTGATCGATCACTGTCCCTATAGTGTCTTTCACAAAATTCGCATACTTTTTATCTTTTAAAAGGGCATTGTTAAATTTTCAAAAACCTTTGCCATATGTGTGAAATCAAATGAAATATCAACAAAGGAGTAATCGGAGCGGTACCCTGGTTTGATGTCACAGCTAAACAAGTTGGCATTCAGTTCAGATGAGATCAGAAAGAAATAAAGTCTAGACTGTTTGAGTGCATCATGCTGTCTCCATGTTTATCTACGGCAACCAGTATTATGAACGCGCCTTACATCAACAAGATCTAACTCTTTACACACCTCAATCAAATTTTTACGAGGATTAGGATTATTTACCTTAACATAATTCACACAGTCCAACTTGTTTTCTAAAATCAAATTCCAGTCACCATATATATAGTGAGAGGCCTTTCATTGATAGCATCCTTGAGATCATCATAAAAGCTTGGGGAGTCATTATTAGGACCATAAATATTAATAAGGGTAATTCTAATATCGTCAATTTCAATATCCAAAGCAAGCCTATTTCCTAATTCGTCCATTTTACAACCATGCACTTTAAAAGTAAAATTTTTTAGTAAACAAAATCGCAACCCTTCTTCAATCAACTGGTTATAAATGAATAAGAGTAACATTCCAACCCCCATTCTGCTCCCACAATAGTTTCGACTTCTTTTGAAAAGTGAACATCTTGGAGACAGTAAATTGAATATTTTTTTTATTCCTGAGATAATGCAAAACATCCCTACGCTTATCAAGCATAGCTATGCCACGACAATTCATAGACGCAATGGATAATTTAAATTGTTGATCAGTCAACATAGATAACATATTTTTCCACCTATGTTATTCGGGAGATTATACAGCGATTTTTTTTCTATTTTTCTCGTCGACTGACGCCTTAACCTGTTGATGCAAGGGGATACATACTGACGAAAGAGGTATTCTCATATGCCCCACAATAAACACTACAAAAACAAGCTAGTACATATACATGTGTTCTCGAGGGCCGTGACTCAATATTTTCCCTATACAATACACCTGGATCTTAACAATACAGAGGAAACTAGATTTACAAAGATTGTTTACTACAAAAGAAAGTATGCAAATTATTCAAACCCAATGCATGTAAATCATTCATTATACAGTGGAGCAGAAACCCCGAGAAAACCCGCGGCATTAGTTACATGCAAATAATCACCACTAGTACATAGTCTAGTTGAAAAACAAATGAGATACAAATAGGCAACACCTGTGCAGTTTCTACCCACGTACACACTTTTCATACGTGAAATCTTACTTGTACATTCATTGAACCCCTAGATTTTTTTTTACAACACACTGACAAAATACACAAACAACGAACAACACAAACCGGCACCT
This sequence comes from Strongylocentrotus droebachiensis, assembly GCA_035222895.1. Taxonomy (NCBI): domain Eukaryota; kingdom Metazoa; phylum Echinodermata; class Echinoidea; order Camarodonta; family Strongylocentrotidae; genus Strongylocentrotus; species Strongylocentrotus droebachiensis. The sequence continues at coordinate 135,932 of JAVYIG010005028.1, forward strand.
CACACCCCAAAGGAAAAATAAGAGAAATACAAAGCTCCATATCCCACAGCAAAAAAAAAATCCAAAAATAATCAAGCATATGACACAGAGGGAAAGATTTGGCTTTCCTAAGTTTTTGTAAGAAAATCCCTTGTCGGAGCTCTCAAATGAACCCCATTCGTTAGAAATAGTCCACTTTATCCATAAATATAAAAAAAAAACACCCATTCCGCTCCCCTGTCCCAGGGCTACAGAGTTTTCACTCACACTACTCAGTCATTCACCTGAATGACAAGAAAAAGAATGTATGCAAAAATGCGCACCATACAACTGAGTCAACCCGTGTCCGCATTCCACAGATCCATGAAGTTATGAACATAAACGGCGTGATGTGAATCAAATTAAAGGGATCCGGTAACTTTGTCTTAGATCCTTTAGAAATTATCCTTGATTTAGCTCATGTTGCAATGATAATTATAAACCTTTAGGTCAGTCAGGAACTCCATGACTTTTACAAGTCGATCGCCTGTCTGATTATCAAGATATTAATGATTGGAATTACAAAGTTTGAAAACCGTTCGCTGAACGGTTTTCATAACACTACAGTCTTTCGGGGAAAACGAGTATGGTAAAACCGGTCACTCAAAGATTTTTTACTTTTTTGAGCACTTCTTGATCATTTTGAAGCGCGATTTGTTTAGGGCTTCAATATTACACCATATCACAGACACTGCTAACATGTAGGACCATGTATCTCAGATTTAACATCGTTAAACGATCCCTGAATATGTATCCGACACTTACATATCAATTGATAACTAGTCCTAAGAACATATCTTACTTATATTTGCTTCACTTTCACTCAAAAGAACACATTTTATGTGCATTAAAGTCAACTGAGTTCATAAACTAAAACGTAGACTTTGTTAAGTTCGTAGACAAACACGGAATTCCTCTTTTATATAATAATTTTCTACCAACCCTTCCTTGCTAAGCGTACGATAAATAACGACATTTTTCTTTTCCACCGAAGAGGTAAAATTTAAACTAGAAAATCATTACGGAATCCATCAAAACCACATTCTTACCGCAAAGATTCCAGGGTTTCGGTTACTCCGGAATTCTCGAATGTTTTCTCCATACAGGACAAAACCAAAACATGTGCAGTTATTATTACCACAGAATCTTTTTATTTTGGAATTTGCAAAAGAAAATATAGGGCACAATATCTCCTTAGGCGCCTTGGATTAATTCTCATGTGCGAGAAGCTGCGTGTTTTTAACCTGAGAGCGCATGCATGAAAGCCGTATTGAGTTAATCCCGGATGCACGATTTGCCCACGAGAAGACGCATTGTGTGTGTCCGAACACCGTAACGTCCTTTTCAAGCCAGAAAATTTTCAACCCATTGAAAGATTCGTCATACTTGTTTAGCTCCCTCTGCGGCTAAACTAAGTTATTTAGCTTAGCTTGAGTTCGTGTCTAATTAACACTGTACTCTGTATGTTTGGCATGGATCATTATGCACAATAAAAACACCGTTTAAAAGGGTTGTTTACAAGTAATAAGACCTGTTTAAAAAAATTCAACAAGCTGTTGTATTGTAATGAACTGTTAGCATTTTAAACAATTGCGTTTTATCTGTGTATATATAACCGAATTATTTTTTAAAAAGTAGATTTTTTTCGGGGAGGTAACTTGGAGGTGTCAATCTAGACACACGGATTATGGGCGCCCCATTCAAATTTAATTCTCCAACAATTAATGGAAATAAAGACTAGTGGGTTTTTTTCTATCTCGCCGTTAAAAACAATTACGTGCTGGCCATAAAGCCAATGTGTTGATTCATGAATTCTTGTATGGAGACTATGCTATTCCATTGTCATTTAACCCGTTCAGCTCGGAATTATTCAGTCTGATAGCCACTTCACAAACGAGATTAAAAATCGAACATGCCGTACCTTGAGACCGCTCAGCGCGAGGCACAATGCGTGTGCGTTCAAGCGGCCGGCTAGGCTTCGACTAACGGGAACCTAGCGCATGCGCAGATCATTTGGCAATCTGGCTTTGTCTCGTCGAGAGCATGTTGCTCTGCTGTGCTCCAAGCCTCTCAGTTCTTTCAGCTCTTTCGTAGGGTTTTCTTCTTCGTTATCTTTTCTTCTTCTTCTTCGCCTCCTTCTTATTTTGTTTCTCTTCTTTCTCTTCCGCATCTTTTCTTTTTTCTTCTCACTCCTATCCCCCCTTCTTCTTCTTCTTCTTCTTCTTCTCCTTCTTCTTCTTCTTCTTCATCTCTTTTTATTTAGATACTCAATTTTATGAGAAAAATACATAATTTATAAAAAATAAAAGATTTGAATGTATATCTTTCAATGTTGCATCAAATTAATATGAAATAGTATATCAGCCTAAATTGACGGTTATAATGTCGGACATTATACTTTAGCGAAAATATACAAATATGATAAAATGAAACTAAAGAATAATCCAGAACGGGGGGGGAGGGGGGTGAAAGGAGAGACAACATAGCATAATAATGAATAAATACAGTACAGACTATAACACGATGCGTCCAACTTTCTCTCTCTCTCTCTCTCTCTCTCTCTCTGTCCGTCTGTCTTTCTCTCTCTGGCTTTCTCTCTCTTATTTTGTTCTTCTTCTTTCTCCTCCGCATCTTTTCTTTTTTCTTCTCACTCCTATTCCCCCTTCTTCTTCTTCTCCTTCTTCTTCTTCTTCATCTCTTTTTATTTAGATACTCAATTTTATGAGAAAAATACACAATTTATAAAAAATAAAAGATTTGTATGTAAATCTTTCAATGTTGCATCAAATTAATATGAAATAGTATATCAGCCTAAATTGACGGTTATAATGTCGGACATTATACTTTAGCGAAAATACACAAACATGATAAAATGAAACTAAAGAATAATCCAGAACGGGGGGGGGGGGTGAAAGGAGAGACAAAATAGCATAATAATAAATAAATACAGTACAGACTATAACACGTTGCGCCCAACTTTCCCTCTCTCTCTCTCTCTCCCTCTCTCTCTCTCTCTTTCTTTCTCTCTCTCTCTCTGTCCGTCTGTCTTTCTCTCTCTGTCTTTCTCTCTCTTATTTTGTTCTTCTTCTTTCTCCTCCGCATCTTTTTTTTTTCTTCTCACTCCTATTCCCCCTTCTTCTTCTTCTTCTTCTTCTTCTTCTTCTTCTTCTCCCTCTTCTTCTTCCTCTTCATCTCTTTTTATTTAGATACACAATTTATAAAAAGTAAAAGATTTTGTATGTAATTCTCTGTTGCATCAAATTAATATGAAATAGTTTATCAGCCTAAAATGACGGTTATAATATAATTATGTCGGACATTATACTTTAGCGAAAAGATATAGACATGATAAAATGAAGCTAAAGAAGAATACAGAATGGGGGGGGGGGGATGAAAGGAGAGACAAACTAGCATAATAATAAATAAATACAGTAAAGACTATAATTTATACCGATGTGCCCAACTTTCTCTCTCTCTCTCTCTCTCTCTCTCTCTCTCACTCTTTTTCTCTGTCTGTCTGTCTGTCTTTCTCTCTCTCTCGTTTATATTGTTCATGGCTTCTTTCTCCGGAGAATCTTGTCTTTCTTCTTCTCACTCTTAATCCCCCTTCTTCTTCTTCTTCTTCTTCTTCTTCTCCCTCTTATTCTTCTTCTTCTCTTTTTATTTAGATACTCAATTTTATGAGAAAAATACATAATTTATACAAAGTAAAAGATTTGTATGTAAATCTCTGTTGCATCAAATTAATATGAAATAGTTTATCAGCCTAAAATGACGGTTATAATATAATTGTGTCGGACATTATATTTTAGCGAAAAGATATAGACATGATACAATGAAACTAAAGAAGAACCCAGAATGGGGGGGGGGTGAAAGGAGAGACAAAATAGCATAATAATAAATAAATACAGTAAAGACTATAATTTATACCGATGTGCCCAACTTTCTCTCTCTCTCCTCTCTCTCACTCTTTTTCTCTGTCTGTCTGTCTGTCTTTCTCTCTCTCTCTCTTTTATATTGTTCATGGCTTCTTTCTCCGGAGAATCTTGTCTTTCTTCTTCTCACTCTTAATCCCCCTTCTTCTTCTTCTTCTTCTTCTTTTGAAAGCATACATATGTTTAAATATGTCGATGATCTAACCCTAGTTGAGTGTCGTAAAACGAACCAAATTTCAAACATGCAAGAAGCTGTAGAATGTTTATCTTTGTGGGCTGATACTAATAAAATGCAATTGAATCCTGCGAAGTGTATCAAAATGGACATTTGCTTTTCAAGAGTACCAGTCAATCAGTCTTCCATCATTCTCGAAAATTGTGTTCTTTCAACTGTTTCACAGGTGAAATTACTTGGTGTCACGATACAAAACGATTTGAAGTGGGAAGCCCATGTCAGAGATATTGAAAAAAGAGCGAATGCGAAACTATATATGCTCCGTTCTTTAGGGAAGTTCGGTTTTTCACATGAAGATCTGATTACTATTTTTATTGGCTATATTCGCCCAATCCTTGAATATGCTACTCAAGTTTGGAGCGGAGGCCTCACTAGTGCACAAAAACAACGCATAGAAAGAATACAAAAACGTGCATTGAGGATTATCTTTAGAAAGGATTACCATAGTTACGCAAACGCTCTTACTAAATCGAAATTACAAACATTGGAAAGTCGTCGAAATGACTTATGTGTTACCTTCTTTAAAAAAAACTCTATCATGCACAAACCAGTTCAAACAATTTATACCCCAAAGAGCACACAATAGAACTTTGCGAAGAACTAACAAGATCCCTGAACCCAGGTGCAAAACTAAACGTATGCAGAATAGCCCAATCCCAGATTTGATACGCTTGTATAACAAAAGTTTTTTATGATTGTATTTAATATACTTTGAAACAAATAGTATATAATTAATTCATAAATTTGAGGTCTGATTTTTTACCAAGTTTGTCAATGTAATTTTTATGACATGAAGAATGCGATGCATATCTATATTTATATTTTAATATCTCTAATGTTCACCTAATAATATTCATATTTGTCTTGCAATGTATCTTTGTATTTTATCAGCATGTACATAATTGTTTTCCCTCTCTGTCCATCTGTCCCCTTTCTCCCCTCTCTCTCTCTCTCTCTCTCTCTCTCTCTTTCTCTCTCTCTCTCTTTATCTCTCTTTCTTTCTCTCTCTCCTGCTTTCCTATCTCTCTTTCTTTTTTAACTCAAATTTTTAAATTGAAATATTGTATAAGATTAATGGTATATACACGCTCTTCATAATTATGTAGATTGTAGTGTGACATCTTGAAATGTATACTTGCTTTTTCCAGCAATTTACTCATGTGCAATTCAGTTACTTTTTACTGTGATATCTCTTGAAATGTATAATTGTCTTCACCATCAATGTTTTATTCATGCACAATTCAGTTACTTGTAACTGCGATACATGGAAATGAATCAATAAATACCATTTATCTATCTTCTATCTATCTATCTGATCTTCTTCTCCCTCTTTTTCTTCTTCTTCTCTTTTTATTTAGATACTCAATTTATGAGAAAAATACATAACTTATACAAAGTAAAAGATTTGTATGTAAATCTCTGTTGCATCAAATTAATATGAAATAGTTTATCAGCCTAAATTGACGGTTACAATATATGTCGGACATTATACTTTAGCGAAAAGATATAAACATGATAAAATGAAACTAAAGAAGAATCCAGAACGGGGGGGGGGGGTGAAAGGCGTATCAGGACAATTACCCCCTGGGCAATCACCCCCCGGAAAATTACCCCTCGGAAAACTACCCCCCACGGACAATTACCCCCTGGAAATTTACCCCCGGAGAATTACCCCCCAAGGACAATTACCCCCCAAGGACAATTACCCCCCGGAAAATTACCCCCCGGAGAATTACCCCCCGAGGACAATTACCCCCCAAGGACAATTACCCCTCGGAAAATTACCCCCCGGAGAATTAACCCCCCGAGGACAATTACCCCCCGAGGGACAATTACCCCCCGAGGACAACTACCCCCCGAGGAAAATTACCCCCGAGGACAATTACCCCCCGAGGACAACTACCCCCCGAGGACAATTACCCCCGAGGATTTTAATTTATTTATGACGGAATAGATTTGTTTCGTAGAGGGGTTGTGTATAAACATATTTGCAATAATCATATTTAATTATATTTTATGTGAATGTATGATAAAAATATTGTTAAGGAAGATTTTTCTAGTACTACAGTGCAAATAGGCGGGGAGCTCACAAGACACGTCACGGAGTTGCATATTTGTGTTTGCACCTTCAACAAATCATAATTTTCTAATTTTGAATTGGTGAAACTTCTTCAAACTCTAGGCCATATGAAAGCTAGAAACATCCACTACCTCCATTCCATCCTTTTGAAGTTTGTCTTATTATGCCACATGTATTGAATCAAAGTCAATTGCCAGGAGACGCATGTATCAAATCAAAGTACGGAATTTACATTTCTTAGAAATTTAACAATACATTGCGCGCAGATGAGTACGCGTTACAGCTAGTCTCCCCCAAAATGGCACAACAAAGAAATTAGGATGTAAGATTTCATTATTTATGCATCCTCTGTCACTTTTCTAATCAGCTGATCGTATATTTGTTTTTGTATGTATAATGGGCCCTCACCCATGATCTATTCCAAAATTAAGGTTTTCTTCATGTTTATAGATGTAATGTAATGTATAGATATATATATATATATATACATATTTCTGTTGTCATGGTGAACTAAAATATGTTTTCTTGTATGCACGGTGCCATATTAAAAGAAAATAAGTATCCGCTCTCTGGTACATCATCTCAATGATTTTGTCATTCCAGAGCAGCGTTTTTCAACTAGGGTGCAACAAGAGAATGTTAGTTACATAACAACATTTTTTTGGAAAAATATCAGAAACGGTAAGAGTATTTATTTAAGAGGAAAAAAATGAAACAAAAATAATAAAATTTCTTTCTTCCTTGCTCGCTGACAATATTTTGCGAATATATATCTTTTATTTCGAAATAAAATTGTTACCATACTCTCATTATATTTATAAACATATATATATATCAAGGCAACGAGAGGCCCGAATATCCTCATAATCGTGTATCAAGGTCATGACCGAATATATCACTTTATATTCGTGTACATTCGGCGGCGAGGTGCCCGTGTGACCGCGTAGAATGTAACCCGCACCGATCGTCCGCCTATTAGAGATCGATCGAGAGCGGACGATCGGTGCGGATTTTATCCGCGTATAATGTCCGTGTCGGACATTCCGTGCGCGCCCTCAAATGTCTGACGGACAATCTGTGCGGAAGAGGTCTCGCACCAATAGTCCGCCTGCCGCACCGAATGTCCGTACTCTAGTCCACACGTATACATATTCAATACAAGTATAATTATACTTAATGAATGAAACGACTGGATAACCCATATTCAGCTTTGCCAGCTAGCTGGGGATGACACTACAGGTCTTCCCGGCGCGGATCCAGGGGGGAGGGGGGGGGGGGGCGAGAGGGCCTTGACCCCAACCGCCAAAAAAAAATAGAGAGAGAGAGAGAAGGTAAAACGGAGAGTAAGGGAAAGGAAGAAGAGGAAGAAGAAAAGAAAAGAAAAAGAGAGAGAGAGAGAGAGAGAGAGAAAGAAGGAAGGAAAACTAAGGGAAAGGGAAAGATGAGACAAAGGGAAAGAAAGAAGAAATAAGAGGAAAGAAGGAGATCGGGGGGGGGGGCCGAAAGGGCTTTGCCTCCCAGGCTGTTGCCCCCCCCCCCCCCCCCCCAGCAAAAAGAAAGAGAGAAGGAAGAGAAGGGAAAGAAAAAAGGGAAAAGAGGAGATAAAGGGAAGGAAAGAAAAGAAGGGGCATATCAGTTGCAGTTTTCCCGCCAACCTTAGCCTATGTACAGGTCAATGAAGACTACTTTTTGAAACTTAAAGGGATTGGGTAACTTTGTCTCAGGTTCTGAAACAAAATCCTGGAATGATAGTTAGGGCTAGTTCTGATCGGAAAACGACCCAAATATCGGAGTATGGCTAGCTGCCCCAGGGCCTTGTTCTATATACGGATCAGGCGAAAAAATACTTAAACAATTTCGGGGGCTACTTTTATGACTTTCGGGGGCTCTTTTTAGCATTTCGGGTAATTCACCCCGAGCCCCCGTGTATTTTTTCCACTGATACGGATAAGTGAGCGCCCTGATGGGTCCACTTCTAACTCGTGTTTTTTAGCCCTTCTTTCTTTACTTTTTTCCTTTCCTTTCTTTTTCTTTCCTTTCCTTTCTTTTTTTTTTCAAAGAGGGGGGGGGGGGAGTCTGTCGCCCCCGTATATCCGCGCTTGAGTGACACCCACATAAACTAACCTTATTTATTACCGAACAAAAAAATAAAGAAAGAGCTCCTCGACACCATAGGTGTAAGTATTCAGTCAGTTGCTACCCCCCCCCCCCCTCACCAAAATAAACTTTAAAAGTGATTTTTTTTTTCTTTTCTAATTTGATAACCAGTGATTTACAGATGTTGCTGAAATGGCCTAATTTTCCGGGATTTTTCCTCACTTTTTAGTAAATTATACTTTTTATGCGTTTGTTGGAGAATGACAAATATCAAAATTTACAGTCAGGCAAGAAATGTGCTTATTTACTATTTAGAGGCCTACATGTCAGGTCCCGCGGAACGGCGGGCTTGGGGGGCTCAAGCCCCCACCGCCCCCCCCCCCCCCCCCCCACACACACTTTTGAAAAACTTATTGAAGAAAATTAAATAGAAAGAAACAGAAAAGAAAGTATGCTCATGTGACCGTAATTAAATGCCCATACCCCTGAGCTTCCGGGGGCTCTGCCCCCTGGACCCCACCTTAGGACCTAAGGCTGGCCCCTGGATGCTAATCTGACCTTAATTTGAATGCCTAAAACCCCTGCGCTTCCGGGGACTCCGCCCCTTGGACCATACGCCAATTAGTGACCTGCCAGTTTCATGAATAAGGTATTAGAATATGCTCATCTGACGGTAATTAAATGCCCCTACCCCCTGAGCATCCGCCAATTTGTGCTACGCTCTACCTTATCTTAAATACTCTAGCCTCCCCCACTCACTTTCAACCCCATTTTTAATCATTTTTATTTCCCATTTAACTCCTACATTAACCCTCGAAACGCCCCCAAATACTTGGGGCGGGGCTTGTTGTTGTTGTTGTTGCGATTAATGGCGTTTCCATCGTCATTCGATGATTTCCGCCAGGCAATGTGAGAGGGCGTAGTTACTGGTCCTCTCCTAATACTTTTACTGTTGGATCGACGATAGCCTAGTGGCGTTGTGTTGTGCAATAATAACAATGTCAGTAAATTGTTAGTAGTTATTTTCTGTATTGTTATTCGGCTTGTTATTTTAAAGAATTCATTAGGAAAGAAAGGATGTAGTGGTCGAATATTAGTTGCGATCAGTTCATTACGTTAGGACGTTAGTTTAAAACCTCTCTCCGTATAATGAAGCAATTTATACAATTTATACAATGAAGCAATTTATACCGAGGATAGTACCACTGTCACTAATAATAGCAAAACGTAACTAATACTCGATTAATACTTAATTAATACTCAATTAATGTTTATAGCTGAGCATCACAGTTCATTGTACCTTCCACTGCCTTTTAAAAAAGCTACCACCTTTCCTATATATTCCTCATTTCCTAGTAAGTGACCTAGATTTGGGCCTGTATCACGAGTATAATTATACTAGAAGTGAGTTGGTTGATGTACGAAGCCACGTACAAAAGTATAATCGATTACAACAGTTATGGGGCCGATATCACGAGTATGCCTTCATAGAATAAAGGTTTTAATGAAAATATTCACTTCTACTTTCAAAAGGACTGGCCCATTTGCTTTAAAAATATTGTAGAGTTATTATTATGTAATTTCTAGAAAAAATGTCAACCACATGATTTACAATGAGTTTAAATACATTGATTTGCCAAGTTGCTTCCTTTTATCAAATATACACGTAAAACAATGGGGGGACAGAATGTGCGGATAGCAAACCCGCATATAATGTCTGACGGACAAACGAAACTGGTAGGACAAACGGCGCGGTCACACCCGCATACAGTATCTTAAATCTTTTCTAGTGTGTTGATTACAACATTATGTTTTACCATTTTGAAAAAATCTTGTCCTTATTTTTTCTTGCTCGTTCGATAAATCAAGAATCAAATGTGCCCATACGTGTGTACA